>NQII01005957.1:49202-129450 GCA_002778355.1 Clitarchus hookeri
TTTCCCCCTTCTGCAAGCTGCTGCTACTGACTAGCGAGTAGCTGGAATTGAATGAACTTTAAACTAGCATTAATGAGCAGTGGACTTCGCTGTGCAATCAAATTTGAATAATACGGGGTAGTCTTAAACTTTTTAGTCATAAAACTTGTTAAACGAACCTTTTGTATGACTGTACTGTACAATTTTAATAATAAATCGCAACAAAGATTAAGATAGCAATTGTGTCTCAATAAGAGTGGCCTCAATAGAACGAGAATCCGATATCTGTAACATAGTTAAATGCGCGCCGCTTTACGGGGTTTGATTTCCAGTGTTCCAGCGAGTGAGTGAAGAGATTTGGGCGGCTCTTACCATCGAGGTCTTAAGAGCCGATGAGGGTGAAGTGAGGTATGGAGCAGCGCCGGAATGCAAGGGCGGGGGAAACGGGAGATCCCCGAAAAAACCTGCAGACCAGCGGCATCTTCCGGCACGATTATCACATGCGAAAATCAGGATGCGGCTCCGCCGGGAATCGAACCCGGTTTGCCTAGGTGGGAGGAGAGAAATCTAACCACTACACCGCCGCGGCCCCTCCTGTGTTCAAATTCCGGGTAAACACGTGTGTGGGGTCTGGTTTTGCTCTGTTCCTGCACACACTATCTGCTCATTCAGCTCAGGTTTTGCGACATGGCGATATACCGATCACGAAACAATGTTTATGAAATATTGCAACTGCACGACAGTGCAGAGTAAACATTGCATAAAAAATATTAGAAATGTGTGATATTAGCGAAATGCGACGTTGACGATAATATCGTAGTATATCATGATATATAATATATAATCAATAAATCATATAATACCATCTTAGTGATACGTGTTCTTGATATGAGATGTTGGTGATATGCGACGTTGGCAATATGCAATATTTGAGATATCAATATGATTGATATTTTCTACTGTATATTGATATCATCGATATCAATATGACAAGTATTTGCAATGCTGATATCTGCGATATGTCACCATCGATTTTCAATTCTATACGGGAGCAATATATCGCACCAATAACAATATGGTCAACATGTTTTTAATTATATAGAAAAGTAGATATCGCACAACCCTAATACATCACACTGCTCTAAAGACATAGTGGCTTATCGAAGTTAGTCTTAAAAATACTAAACAAAAATTATCGTTAAAATAGTATCCGACCTAGTTTCTAGGTTCAAATCCTGAGTAAGCGATGCGACGATTTTACAAGTCAGTTTGGTTTCTTTTTTATATTGTAGGAAACCCAACCCCTAATTTCACCCCTCCTCTGTAGAAACGGTGACACTAATAAGCCCAACTAAATAAAACGAGTCCTTGAGTTAAGAAAATTTAAAACAGTTTACCTAATATTGTAACATGTAAATAACTCAAAAAAATAATTTTTGGTAGCTGAAACATTACTTCAACACGTGCTCGCTAAACGTTATTGAATATAATTTTAATGTACAGTAATACATTCCTAACTTGCTTGTCATGCGGAATTATTTTCTCACATACAAGTTGGTAAACTGGCAGTCGGTTAGGGGATTACGTATTTATTTATTCCAGTTAAACGTTAGACAACTCCCAACACAGGATTTCTTCCTTTGACAGGTTTTTCTTGTGCGCCTTGCTAACGAGTAAGCACTGTGGGAGACGCCATTTTGTTGCTATCTATTGCTGGCACTTGAAAATCGTCATAAAGTTAATAACACGAGACTCTCAAAAGATATTTTGCGATCAGTTTAAACGATTATTTACAGATTTTTCCTCTAATTACCTTAAGGAATGTATTAAATACCAGACGGCATGCAAGATATTAATACGCCTAAGTACTCTGATAAATACCAGTGTTTAGCATTTATTGAGCTAATATTAATTCAACTTCACATTAAGCAACCCTAACTAACTATTTGTCTGTCAATTTTAGCATTTAATTTATTTCTCCGTACTTAAATAAATCTAAAATGTATCTATTCGAGTGCTCATTTAAATGTTTATAAGTGAAGTCCACTTTAAAGTATTCATATAAAAACATTTACAATATAGTCAATACACGAATGAGTGAAAGGCCAGCAGATTTTGTACGTTTATAAACTAACATTTTAAGAGTTTGCGATTTGTGAAGAAAGAAGTTAAACATGTTCACTGGGATTTGTGTGGAATGAGAAAGTAAAATCACACTTGAAAAACGCTCCCACTGCATTCCGCCAAATCGAACACACAACCTTCCGATTGCAAGACAAACGCACTGTCGCTTTACAAGAAAAACTCACACAACTACTACAACCAGCCCTATATATTTAAAAGCGATCAGCTTTTCTACATTGTCTTTAAAACATAAGCCTATTTAAATAGCATAAAAGCCACAATTTTTTTTACATGTTTATATCATTTTCATAGATTATGAAATACTAACTTTTCAATAATACACAAAAAAAAAACCTTAGCATTCTCAAACCTCAAGAATGGTTAGGTAGATAAATGGTCCAGGTCCCAACTTAGAATGATATTGATTCGCGCGGACTCCTGCACTGGGTGCGGGAGTCATGTTACCTGTTACGTGCGGTCCCGGCGCTGTGGGGTAACCCACATCGATCCTCCCCACCCACAGGCAGACCCACTCACTGCTACGTCGCCCGGTGGCCGGAGGCATGATCGACAGCCGACCTGGCTGGCGTCACAGCCTCTCCTCCCCCTGCCGGGGGTGTCGACGACTTGAGAGAATGAGCAATAATCTCCTGGCTGCCATGTCCCTCGGCGCAACGCGGTGTTTGAAGAAGTTTCTGGGCTATGGCAGACGACACTATAAATACCGCGGCAGCCGGATGATAGGCTGTCTTTGTGGTAGCCATTTGCCTGAAATGCGGAAATTCGACGAAGTCTGGTGCAGCTAGGGACACCAGCGGAGAGGACGGACGACGGTGGAAGATGCGAGACGACGGTAGGCGCGTATTTGTGCGGTGAAGACGGACTAGAGGGTGTCGGGTACCAGACGAGTAGAGATCTACTGCGCATGGGGGCGCTCGGAGCACTCTAGAACATTCGAGACTGGTAAAATGCATTCTGGATTAAGGTGGGGTTGTACGAATGTGTGATACGGACTTAATTTCAAATATCGAAACTGTCAAACAAGGAAATATAATTTGTTAAATGGTTTAACAGGGATTTATACACTGTTCATTGGGACAGATTTTTAGTCACTTGATAGAATTAATTTCTTTGAGGTTATTGTACACTGAAGAGCCAAAAAAACTGGTATAAGCGTGCGTATGCAAATAACAGAGGCATGGAACCAATCAGAGTAACGCGATGCTGTCAGCAGCTAGCTCGGTTACTGCTGCTACAATGGCAGGTTATCAAGATTTAAGTGAGTTTGAACGTGGTGTTATAGTCAGCGCACGAGAGATGGGACATAGTATACCGAGGTAGCGATAACATTTGGATGTTCGAGTACGACCATTTCACGAGTGTACCGTGAATATCGGGAATCCGGTAAAACATCACATCTTCGACATCGCTGCGGACGGAAAAATATCGTAAACGAACGGGACAAACGACGACTGACGAGAATCATTAAACGTGACAGACGTGCAACCCTTTCTCAAATTGGCGCAGATTGGATTTGTGGANGGGGGGGCTACACGATATTAGGCAGGTGTGCCAGATTTTTTGGCTCTTCAATGTAAATTGTATTAATTAAATTGATTAAATTGATTAAATTGATTAATTGTAAATAGCAAGTGACAGCTATTTATTGTGAGCTATCAAGTCGAGAGTATTTTCTTTGTTGTGTTTGTAAATAAATAAGGGAGTTATGAACTATTTAATTTAATTAAAACCTCCTTCCCTTAAATAGCGTGGTTAACCCCACTGACTTCTAGAAATTGAAACAATATTCACAGCGTCCCACACTGCGAACAACTCCGAGTTTGTGCGTGTAGTCTGTGCATCCCACACAGGAACTTCTGGACACAAACAAGTTCCAGGAAAATGCTTCACGTCACCCGCGCGGATGTAAAGCAACTTTTCATTTCATTATGGCCACTTCTGTCACCATCCCTACGACTGTCATAATGGCGTCAAATTATGTTTGAAAAGTTTCATATGATGAAAGATTAAAAAGGATATCGATTTCTCGGTAGCACTGAACCAGCAATATTTCTAATTTTCATCGCAACGAGAAATGTACCGTTAAAACATGTCGCGACAGCGAGAGTAATTTTTTACTAATTTCCCCGGTTTTTAAAGGCACTAAGCTGTTAACCGTCTTCCTTAAATTTGTACACGCGGTTACAACAAAATCTCATAAGGCTGACAAGGAAGAACATTCTTATTTTTAAAAGTTAATTTCCAATGAGAAAGACGAACGGCTTTGGCTTTACTTCCCGAACATTCTAATGCGGCTCCAATGCCTCACACTTCTATACAGAGTAAAATATTCTTGTACCTTTTACAAATAATTTACTAGGTGCCAAATAATCTTTGTAACGGTGCAAATGAAATATGTTACTGTTACCACACATTATTTGTATTAAATGTTTTCGTTGATGTTTATAATAAATTTATAAGTCTGCAGTACTTGATTGTTAAAATTCAACATTCTTTTTACATTCCACAGCTACGTGCTGTAAAACTTGCTCTAATTTTCTTTCAGCGTTAGAGAAATTATAGTTGTAACAAGTTTACAAGAAACTAATGTGTAGTAATTAGAAGCCGTTTTAAACGATCGGGAGCAGAATGTTCCCAAATAGTTATTCTAAGCGCGCTATCGTTTCAAGACCTCGCTCCTTCGGCAGTCCTCGGGGTTATGCCGACCGCCCCACAACAACTCTCTCCCCCTTCTTCCCGTGTGTTCAGGCAGGCAACGTGACGAATGCAAGCACACGCTGCGCCTGCAGCAATGCATGATGAAATTAAAGATGTTCTTGCAAAGTGTGCATTTTAAGCGGGTTGTCGGTGCATAAAAGTGCACACGTGTATTTATTATTTATACATTGTCTTATATCAAAACAAGTACTATTCCATTGATCAATTCGTAACGCGGGTTATTTAGAGTGAAATTTCTCGACATGGCCGCTATCTCTTCGTATGTTAGACTATTTATTGGCTGTGGAAGATTTTCGACACGATCGATGGTTTGTGTGTTGTATACAAAGGTTGGCACTAGACAATATAACTCGTTGTAAATGAATATAGAGTTTCACGTGACTGTTAAAAGACGACATAATTCGTTACGTAGTAGTTCCATCTAACCGTCCATTTAAATAAATTTCACTGTGATGTACTTCACGACATGTATATAAAACGGTGCGTAAAATGTCGTTTTAATAAATAAGATAAAGAAGTTTGCCCTGATAATGGCGTTTGGGCCAAACAACAAATCTTAAATAATGAAATTGTTTAATTTATTGTAGGAACACATGCATTTTTTAACTACTAATAAAGTAATGTGCTTCGTACAAAAAAAACAAGATTTAGCCTGTATATTTAATTATAAAATGATAAAAACTGTCAATTTAATTAGTTTGATTTTTGCACGTAAGAATAAAATTGTTTTCTATAATTTAATGAGGAGCAAAATATATTTGTCATCTGAGCCCAAAACACTTTTCTCTACTTATCGAGTCACACGACACAACCACACGACCACCTGTACACTTAACGTCGATCCGAAGATCAATAAATATTTCCTTCTTAATTCGGAACCGGAACATGTATCGATACAATTCTACATATATTATAACCTGTTGTGTTATGTACTACGTTTATGCCCATTTGCAATAAATACGGCCACCATGATTCTCACCTGCCATGTTTAAGGTAGCTGTCGAGTACTCTCGGTCGTTTTCTCACGAGAATCGAGAAGTCATCTTTAACTTAGAGTCGAGCCCCAGAACGCCTTGCGTCAGGTTCGCCTTGTGGTTCTGGGACGCTCGCATCATGAAATATCAAGGCTCTTTTCACGCTCACAATTTATTTGGCGTAACTCTACACTTTCGGCTCCTTTCCTGCTCTACCGGTATTTTCAAACAAGCTGTTTCTTAGTAGAACCATTTACTTCTTTGAAAAGGTAGCCATAAAATTACAACTTAAACGTCCCAACAGTGAGCATACAATATACCTTGAGGAATGAAAGCTTGCACGACTTCCGTAAATTCATTGGATTACAGTTTAAAAATTTTTTAGGAATTGTTACTTTTTACACATTAATATCCGCAGCGCTAAAAAATAGTAATAATGATAATTCTTGTTTAAAGGATACAGTATTTTAAAAATATTTAATGATTAAAGCTGTAAGAATATATTTGAATGGAAATAGTAATTCTTTTTAGTTCAGATTTTTTTCATGAGTCCAGCAAAAATTTATCCTTGTGAATTAGAGTCAGAAATTGGTTGGAATTTTCTCCATTGCTGGAACTGATTACGTGCAAAACGACTAAAAGTAAGAAACTTCACACAAAGGAAATGTTAAAAAAAATTATTAACTAAACTCGCAAAAATAAAAAATGAAGTATGTATTGGAATTTAGGTGGTGATTTTCGCACTCAGGCTGTAGGTAAGCTGCGGGCTAAGGCCATGTCCCATTCCTCCATATACTCAGGGAAGCCATTCTTAACCTTGTGAGCTACGTGGAACGGCGTATACTAGAACTACAAACGAAGGGGTTTCCCCTTGCCGGGAAACAAAGGCATTTACTTGCTGATTGTACTTGAGGAATAGCAGTGGCGGTTTTATGTTATTTCAAGTACATTAATCATAAAACTAAACTTTCATCCAATAGTAAATGTTGTAGTCTATTGCAAATTTGCGTAACTTCAAATTTTCTCCGCCAGACTGCGCCAATAGTCGAAGAAAACCGAAATAAAAAACATCAACGTTTCTCATTGTTACAATTAAACATTATTATAGGTTTTAAGAGTCGTGCTAAAGATCTACTTGCATGCACATTATGTATTCTTCCACCATACGTATAATAAACATTGCCGTGGGTCTGATCACTTCCTTCAAGCTTTGGTCAAGGGAAGCTGTGGAATTATTATAAAAGTAAATATCTTGCTCATTCTTACACTTAATATCAAATTTAAAATCATAAAGCAAAAAAATTCACTTCGGCATTGACAAATATTTACCTGACTTTTAATTCAACGTTAGACATAGAACTACTTTCCCTTCGTCGTTATTTATCTTTACTAAGCTCGAGCAATTCAGCGTGCCCGTTAAAAGGGGCAGTGGAATTTTCTGAAGGTTGATTTCAAAACTGCTCTATTAACAGTGAACAGACTTTACAAGTAAAACAAATTTGCACTTGAAAATGTTGTTCCGTTTTACGCGGGCACTGACGTGGCGAACCAGCTACATGGCACGCGGCGCACGGACAAAGTAAATCCACGAGGGAGTAAAAATGGGGTGGTTAGGGGAGAGGCTTTCTTACCCGGCCACGGAAACTCGATGGGGTTTGGATCCCTGTGGCCAGCGACGGGCGCGAGGGAAATTGGACAACATTTCTTCTCGCCTTCCACCATTCGTCCTCCCCCCCCCTACCCCCCTCTACATCCTTNTAACCCGACTTGCGTATTGATTCGTGGGCATCTGCCCCCTCCCCAACCATTTTCCTTCTTCCGTCTATTTTTTTTATATTTTTTTTTTTTGTTTCGCCCGCCTATTTTGGAGTGCTGTCCGCGTGCTCTCCCCGTTCCTTCCTTCCTCCCTGTCTTCGCCTTCCTCATCTACTGCCTCCTGTCGTTCGCCTGCTGGGTCGGTTCAGGAAGATTACAGGGTATATATAACACGATGATGAACGCTACTTGGGGAGTCCTGAGTGACAGAGAACATTCGCACGGAATTGACTGCGAGATGGAATAATTTAGTTCTCGGTAGCAAAATTATGAAGGATAATTTTATAGAGTTGCAAATGTCTTGGGGTTCCAAATTCCATCTAGGTAATTGTCTTGAAGACTTTCCGCTGTTGTTTATTTTTGTCTCCTTGANGTAATTGTCTTGAAGACTTTCAGCTGTTGTTTATTTTTGTCTCCTTGATATGCTGAATAATATATAACAAGCAAAACTAACTGTAAAAGCTCCACAAGTACATAAATAAAATAAAAGATGAAGGAAGACACAAAAGTAAGTAGATAGTACGTAGATATAAGGGTGTTATTTTTTCCATATTTTCGTTCTTTCAAGATACTGAGGATAAAGGATTTACAGAAATTTATGTCGTTAAACCGGAAAAAACATGACTATACTCAATAAATTGTGAGTGGCACGAATCTAAGTGATGGGTTAGATGCGAAACAAGCTTTGTCTGAATTGGCATGTCTATCAGTATTTGTTTAAAAGAGAATACGCTGCATATGCAAGCACATTTACACAGAGAAATAGTGAAGAGAGAGAGAGAGAGAGAGAGAGAGAAGCGAGAGAAATTGAGTCTTATCAGTGACTTCTTATAATTCCTCTCCCCGTACACCCCAAAATTTTCGGTCTTCAGCGAGCGAAAAAATTACGATGGAGAATATAACAAATTTCTTTCCAAATAATATGCATTTAAAGTAAAGCAATTTTTATCGATTACCCAGTAGTAGTGCTAAAAATATTTTTTTATTTTATATAATGTATGAGACGAGTAGACTCATACTCTCGCAGTAAATATGGCCTCTCACAACCTCACCAACACGCGTCCTTAGAAATGTACTGCAAAGTTAGACATTTAAGCTACACAACGCCTGCCTGAATGAACGCCTTTAACGAAGAAATATCACCAACCTTCTGTTTCTGCGACATCGTGAACGGAAGTCTGTGAACGTCGATACGCTGTCACTTGTATGACCAGTGGAATGGGCCGGCTCAACAGCTCGGAACGGCTTCAATCAGAGCTCCCGCCAATGCGGTTTTCTTCCTTCAAGGGACAGCGGTGGCGTAGTGGCCAGGGGGCTCGCCTCCCACCACGGCGTTCCGGGTTCGATCCCCGGCGGGTTCACTCCAGGATTTTCGCATGTGGGAATCGTGCTGGACGATGCCGCTTGCCGGCGGGTTTTCTAGGGGTACTCCCGCTTCCTCCGCCCTTACATTCCAGAGCCGCTCAACTCTAGGGTTTCATTTCTGTCATGCCCGGGGATGACGGTCACCTACGGGTCCCAGCTGGAAATACCGTCACTCGGAGGGTGTTGCCTTGCCCTGGGTGTGCACTCCCCCACACGCCAATTCTTTTCTTCCTTCAAACCACCCCCGTGCAACTTCAATAGATGTCTGAGAGCCTACATATTAGTTTAGAGTGTACTCAACAGGTATCGCATGCATCGCAAGAATTTCTGCTGTGAATTCATAGGCGCGCTATAGTCGCAGAGTAATTTTAATTGAAAGATTAATTTAATATAATTGAATAAGAAACACACACATGAATAATATATTCTTTAGTAATAAATAACTTTTTGATTTTACTATTTCACAGCGTTTCCACTATAGATTAAATCAGTTTATTTGAGTCTGTTGTATTTTTTTAGCGGTTTCTTTAGGTGGAATGAATTTTTATTGGTTGGTGATAAACGTTTATTTCGTCTTTAATTTTATTCATGAAGATGGAGGAAATACCAGATAAATAGTGATGTGCCCAGTTTTTTTCTTTCAAGTATAACACAGTGAATTGGGTCATTTTCATTTATCTAATGCAAGAAGCATCGTCGCACTGACGAGAAAGTAAACAGTAATATTATTAGGGCTCATGTTACGAAGTTATAATGCGATGGTAACGCCACAATGAAAGTATCCAGTATGATACTAGGGCTGATTCAGAAGTCATGAANAGAATTTCTGCTGTGAATTCATAGGCGCGCTATAGTCGCAGAGTAATTTTAATTGAAAGATTAATTTAATATAATTTAATAAGAAACACACACATGAATGATATTTTCTTCAGTAATAAATAACTTTTTGATTTTACTATTTTACAGCGTTTTCACTATAGAGTAAATAAGTTTTTTTGAGTCTGTTGTATTTTTTTAGCGGTTTCTTTATGTGGAATGAATTTTTATTGGTTGGTGATAAACGTTTATTTCGTCTTTAATTTTATTCATGAAGATGGAGGAAATACCAGATAAATAGTGATGTGCCCAGTTTATTTTTTCAAAGCATAACACAGTGACTTGGATCATTTTCATTTATCTAATGCAAGAAGCATCGTTGCACTGACGAGAAAGTAAACAGTAATATTATTAGGGCTCATGTTACGAAGTTATAATGCGATGGTAACGCCACAATGAAAGTATCCAGTATGATACTAGGGCTGATTCAGAAGTCATGAAAACTATTGTTTATATCCCGAAAAATGACCCAACACAGGACATGTACCATGTACAGATGAATGTGTACGAGTGCGGTTTAAAAGTGACACCACACGGGGTATGGATGCAGGAATGTCCGGAAAGGAACACTACAAACATGACTGCTCCAAATCACCGTTACTTGATGCATTCTCATAAACTGTATACACTCATTTGAACGGGTAGGTATCGTACGTGTACGAGCTGTTTAACATCCTTCAAAGTGGTCTCCGAGGTTGTCCACGGTTCTTTGCGAGCGATGAGGCACATATCGTCACAGCATTTCGACGTGAGGTAGCCGATGGTATATGCGTACATGTACATTGTACATAATTAGCCTAAGTTGATAGTCTGCGCTAACTGTAGGCAGAGAATTTGTGTCATAAATTTTGAGTCTAATAACTGTAAGTGTTGAGGATACGGTGAACAACATACTAAAATAATTAATGCTCAGATTATTCAGGTTAAATAGTTTGGGCTATGAAAATGCGTGTTTCACGGAACACGTTAGTAACATATTTTGAATTGGAATATTTTTCAAGTACTTTGCCTTGATGAAAAATTACCTAACGTTTAATGTCAGTAAAAACAAATGTATTTTCTCCAGTTACTTACAATGTTTACTTTACATGCAGAAATTTCATATTTCTAATCGCGTATGGTTTTTAATGCATGAACAAATGAATTTTTAAGGGTGATTAAAAAAGGTGCTTTGCCTTGTTCAAGTATTCACATTCTGGTGATTAATCCAGAATATTTTATAGTTTCACATTATGCAATACTTAATTTCAGCTTAAAATATGAAGTTGTGTTGGTGACAGTGAATGTAAGTAGATTTGTCAGACGGCAGTAGTTTTGATCAGGGGAATGTAAATCTTACTGGACACTGGGGCGGCCTCGTTTGACGTTTGACCGATTGATTTCGTGAGGGTGCTCTATTGTGAAACCTGTCTTCCAAGGGTGTGTGTGGTGTGTGAAGGAGAATCCAAAAAAAACTTGTTTCGAAAATAACTTTACATTATTCTGTGACCCTACAAAAACTTTTATAAACGACAAACAGGTCGCCACAAACACTTGTATAAATTCTGAAAATATATTTAATTTTTGTTTTAACAGTTATCTAAAAAAACTGCTATAAACAGTTAAAACACACAAGTTAAAAAGTTACATATATTTGACTTTTCTCATTTTCTACGTCACCCCCTTCCCAACACACACATACACACACACACACATATATATATGCCTACATATAAATTTAATAAATTTTTGTTTAGTTTAACAACTGCTTATTAGGTACTTGCTAAAATCATGATAGGCCGTTTATAGGCTTTAATTTCATTGTAGGTTAATTTCTATCTCAGAGTATTCTCCATCGTGTCAACTAAGCCACAGTCTAAAGTGAGATGAACCATTTTTTTGAAGTCTCACCTGTCCCCAAACTAACTCGCAAACTTTTCAGATCTCTAGACGCAAAGAGAAAAAGTATTTCCTCTTAAAATACGAGGGTTGTTCTTAAAGTCCATGAACTGATATAACTATTCGGAGTCTGAGTCAGTACGAGATTTGGTGTGGGTTTCCTTCCTAAAAAAAAAGTGATCTTCGTACTGTACAAAACATTTCCAGCGATGCACCAGCTTCTCAAACACACGTTGCATACCATTTTCTGAGAGTCGTTAATAGATGTGTCAACCTTCACCTCCTGGTGTGTGCTAAACTTTATTCCTGTTAATTCTTTCTTGCGGGTCGAAAAAATTCTGAAATCGCAGGGTTCGTGGTCTGGGCTGTATGGAAAGTATTGTAGGAACTTCCCGTCAATTTTCTTCTAAGCTGCCATAGCCTATCGTGACACATTTGGCGTAGCGCTAACCTGAATGAAAAAACCAACCGTTCTTCATGTAGTAGTTCAGGTATTCTTTACCTTTTTGCAAATCGCAAAATAATCTCCATTTAGAGTTGGTTTATCTTAAACTTGTTGCTGCACTGTTATCGCACGGATTAAAAAAAATAAAAGNTGATAGTCTGCGCTAACTGTAGGCAGAGAATTTGTGTCATAAATTTTGAGTCTAATAACTGTAAGTGTTGAGGATACGGTGAACAACATACTAAAATAATTAATGCTCAGATTATTCAGGTTAAATAGTTTGGGCTATGAAAATGCGTGTTTCACGGAACACGTTAGTAACATATTTTGAATTGGAATATTTTTCAAGTACTTTGCCTTGATGAAAAATTACCTAACGTTTAATGTCAGTAAAAACAAATGTATTTTCTCCAGTTACTTACAATGTTTACTTTACATGCAGAAATTTCATATTTCTAATCGCGTATGGTTTTTAATGCATGAACAAATGAATTTTTAAGGGTGATTAAAAAAGGTGCTTTGCCTTGTTCAAGTATTCACATTCTGGTGATTAATCCAGAATATTTTATAGTTTCACATTATGCAATACTTAATTTCAGCTTAAAATATGAAGTTGTGTTGGTGACAGTGAATGTAAGTAGATTTGTCAGACGGCAGTAGTTTTGATCAGGGGAATGTAAATCTTACTGGACACTGGGGCGGCCTCGTTTGACGTTTGNTTTGTCAGACGGCAGTAGTTTTGATCAGGGGAATGTAAATCTTACTGGACACTGGGGCGGCCTCGTTTGACGTTTAACCGATTGATTTCGTGAGGGTGCGTTCTTGTGAAACCTGTCTTCCAAGGGTGTGTGTGGTGTGTGAAGGAGAATCCAAAAAAAACTTGTTTCGAAAATAACTTTACATTATTCTGTGACCCTACAAAAACTTTTATAAACGACAAACAGGTCGCCACAAACACTTGTATAAATTCTGAAAATATATTTAAATTTTGTTTTAACAGTTATCTAAAAAAAACTGCTATAAACAGTTAAAACACACAAGTTAAAAAGTTACATATATTTGAATTTTCTCATTTTCTACGTCACCCCCTTCCCAACACACACATACACACACATATATATGCCTACATATAAATTAAATAAATTTTTGTTTAGTTTAACAACTGCTTATTAGGTACTTGCTAAAATCATGATAGGCCGTTTATAGGCTTTAATTTCATTGTAGGTTAATTTCTATCTCAGAGTATTCTCCATCGTGTCAACTAAGCCACAGTCTAAAGTGAGATGAACCATTTTTTTGAAGTCTCACCTGTCCCCAAACTAACTCGCAAACTTTTCAGATCTCTAGACGCAAAGAGAAAAAGTATTTCCTCTTAAAATACGAGGGTTGTTCTTAAAGTCCATGAACTGATATAACTATTCGGAGTCTGAGTCAGTACGAGATTTGGTGTGGGTTTCCTTCCTAAAAAAAAAGTGATCTTCGTACTGTACAAAACATTTCCAGCGATGCACCAGCTTCTCAAACACACGTTGCATACCATTTTCTGAGAGTCGTTAATAGATGTGTCAACCTTCACCTCCTGGTGTGTGCTAAACTTTATTCCTGTTAATTCTTTCTTGCGGGTCGAAAAAATTCTGAAATCGCAGGGTTCGTGGTCTGGGCTGTATGGAAGGAAAGTATTGTAGTAACTTCCGGTCAATTTTCTTCTAAGCTGCCATAGCCTATCGTGACACATTTGGCGTAACGCTAACCTGAATGAAAAAACCAACCGTTCTTCATGTAGTAGTTCAGGTATTCTTTACCTTTTTGCAAATCGCATAATAATCTCCATTTAGAGTTGGTTTATCTTAAACTTGTTGCTGCACTGTTATCGCACGGATTAAAAAAAATAAAAGTTAACTTCTTTTGAGAAACCAAAACCTGACATTTTTTGGGAGGCTATCAGTCCTGTGTTTTCGTACGCTAAACTGATTTGACACTTTCTCTGGTTGTTGCACAATAAATCCTTATAATCCGCCAATGTAATACAACCTGCAGATCAACTTTCATACTGAGAAAACTAATGAGAGTTGCTTGTTAACTTTACTCACATAAACAAAGCAGGCACAAGGCAATCTTCGGGGACCAGCATAGAGTCGCTTCCATATAATCGGCACAGTGTTGCCAGGCCACGAACTTTCTGAATAGTCCTCCTGTCTATTATCATTATTTATTCCATTAATTTTACAAAAGATTTTCTTTAATTGTATAGTGTTAAATACAAGCGTCATTAGAGCTTATGTGCTGGTCATACTTATAACAAGAACCTTCTGCCGAGCACAAGTGTAAAAATCTTTATCCACAAAGGCGATGTCTGCATCCGAGGTTGGTAAGGCAAGGATCACGTAGCTGCAGTCTCAAATTNTATTCCATTAATTTTACAAAAGATTTTCTTTAATTGTATAGTATTAAATACAAGCGTCATTAGAGCTTATGTGCGCGTCATGCTTATAAAAAGAACCTTCTTCCGAGCACAAGTGTAAAAATCTTTATCCACAAAGGCGACATCTGCATCCGAGGTTGGTAAGGCAAGGATCACGTAGCTGCAATCTCAAATTTCAGGTAAGCCATGACTGCGGTGTCGTTTTTTTTATTTTGACGTTTAGTTTAGGTTAGCTGTGTTCGTGAATAGTTCTCCGAGTGTACTCCTAGTGTGTTGTTAAGAGCATTTGAAAGTGAACCCCAAAACGGCAAGAACAGCTAATATAGAGAGTGGTCTGTAGCACACGTCATTCAATTTGGCAAACCAAGCATGCCAACAGTCGCACCCGTGGAGCCAGATAGAGAAATAATTTTCTCAGTAGAATAAGTAATATTAGAAGTATACCTGGCTTTCTTCTCATTTTACAGACTCTCAAATTTGACATTTGCATTCTGTAACTTATAATACAAAAATAAGACTGAATAACTAAATATTCTCTTAACGTCAGTGATGAAGCGAATTGATCGGATGTGTGTCGACAAATGCAAAACACGAATTTGTCAGAAAATACGCAAATATAACCAAACGTTTTGTTACTTACTTCTTTATTATTACATCCCTATAATATAGGCTTACAAAAATGAAGTCACTAATGCAGTATAGCTTTTATCTGCGACGCTGTTACGAGCGAGAAGCTGCGCTTAGAAATGTAAATGTTAAATGCTCTCTCGTATAGACACAGGTGGATTGCACAGAAGAAAGACATATAATCAACCTTCAGGTCTGATTGTTAACGATCACGCGTCAAACTTGTTGCTTCGAATACTTTCCCTTTGTACTTCAAATTTATGACGGTTCTACAGACTGTAAAAACAGCATCGATCGGGAAATTTCGCTTGGTGTCATGTTATAATTTAAAAAAAATTTTAATTCGTGCGTTGCGTTTGTCAATGGACAAGAGTTCATTCGGCACTCTCTAGGAGATTGTGAGCTAGTAAAACATAATCGGAGAAAAAGTGATCAAATCTTGCACATCCCGGCCCAAAGAAAAAACTGGCTTATTACTGAGACAAAGGCTAATAGACTAACGAAGGCCGTTGAAGTGCTGTGCCTGATACCAAAAGATTTCGCGAAATTTCCGACTCAAGAATAAGGTACTAACGTTTAGGAATATTTGCAAATATTAGTTACTTCCCGAACTTATGTGTAAACATAGTTCTGATTATGTTTCTTAAGCCTTTACCTTGTAAATCATGGTATTTTTTTTAATTTGAAGATCAGGTAAGAACGACTTCATTTCCCCGCAGCTTAATGCAAAGGTCAGAATTCCCCTTTGTTAGAACGGAAGATTCGCTGGGTTCTTTCAAACGGTTTCAATTTTATTTTTACACCTTCTACGTCTACTCCATTGCTGTATTCTTACTATGGTGTTATGTCCGGTCAAAGCACTTGTGAAAGAAAAACACAATTAGGCACGTGGTAGGGAATGTTCCTTTGTATATGCTTCTAAACGATATGCACTGGGCAGTAAATATAAAGTAACCTACTGTGAAATTAAAACTGCCTTACACCCTCATAGTTTTGGTATTTGTTATATTATTTTTTTCTGTTGCCTACGTTTTCTTAAAAATAAAAAAATATACGATATTCCCCTTTGTCTTTTGTGTGCGTGATTCAAGCCAATAACTCTTATGACTTCAAATCAGTCTCACGCCGAATACGGTACCTTGTAGATGAGGGAATGTCTAGCATATTTAACAATATTAATTTTAAAAGTATGATCGCAAATATATCTAGGCGCAGTTTCATTACTCTACATCTAGAAACAGTTATTCAATTTGCATAATTTATTCATAAGCATATAATACAGTTGAATTGGCAATTACTACCTTTCTCCATATCTGAACATGATTGATGTTCAAGTTCAGAAAGTTAACTAAAGAACAGATAAATTGGTCGTCTCCAAAACTGGTAAACATATAATAACTCTGGAGTTCTTAAAACACTCATAAATTTATGTTCCATCTGCGTACAAGTGCCAAAAATTTTAAATTGCAACACAACGAAAATTGAACATGAAAAGCGGCAGTGACTTAATTATATCGAAATTCTAATGGGTGAAAACCATATCTCAGAAAACAAATTTAGCTTTATATCATACATAGCAATTAGCGGTTTTTAAAAATTCCTGTTTATTCGTTCATGTATTATAAATTTTTTATTATCGTGGGAAAAGTATCCTTTCTTTACGAATTTAGTCTACAAGAACTAGGACTATCTATGACGAGTAAATGAAACTGAGTGACTGTAGTTAAGACTGCGGTACCCAAGTAACATTGGTGATACGGTAATCGGCTTCGATGTTAGTCTGTGACGCAAAAGATTAGTCGTTCATGGTCCGTCATTAAAGTTGGACGTCGGCCGTATTGGTTAAAATAACATTTACACTCTTTTACCTTGAATTTGAAAGACTACAAATCTTCGGCAATATTGTTATTAAAATTTCAAAAAATTTGAGAAACTAAACTTTTAGAATTATTGTAATGAACTGCAAAACAATCCGAAAAATACCATTATTTAATGTAATTTTTTTCTTTTATTATGTCTGTATGGCCGATATTTCACGTTAGTCAATGAACATTATTTCATTTTATTTCAATGGTTAACATTTTCAGTTTTCTCAATGTGCTTATCTATTTTGTAAAATTCCAAAATCTATTTAAATCTTTACATGCACTTCACTTCCTATAATTCTTGTGAGTCGGCCACCACTTTAAATTTTGTAAGGGTACTTTACACTTTAATATTACATACATCGATAAAGCAGTTAATGAAAATTATTTACAAACATGATGTATTTGAAAATGTTAAATTCACTTATGGTTATTCTTAAGTTATACACGTTATGAGTGCAATTATTCGAGGAAAGACCCTTACACCATCAGTACTATAGCAAAAAACGAACGTACACAGTCACTATTTGAGAACGACATACACATTGCCCTAGCCATCTTAACAACCCCCTATGCTGCAACGACAGTCGCTATACCAGTTTATTCACGTTAACTGGTCTTGCGGCAGATGTCTTAGTGCTCGTCAAGCTGAATGCCTAAACCTGGGTAGGAAGCGTTGGTGGCCACATTGGTTTTGGGCATGACAACGTAAACTCTACTATTTACATACTTTTTTTTATCAATATACGGCGAAATCATACTCTCTAGCATTACGTGGGATGTTTGGCAACTAAGCGCTCAAGCCGCTTGGGGCTGCAGACACGAATTTTAGTGTGAATAAATTCCTCTGATTAGTGAAGGCGATAACAGAGGCTGTGTCTGTGGAGAGCTGGCTTGATGAGAGTCCAGCCTGTAATGGGCGGAAAGACAAGTACTGCGATTAATGGTACAAACGCAAAATAAGTCTTTAAAAGCTGCCATTAGATTTGGGGGAATACAGACAAACCGTAATTGATGAAAAGATTTTATCTCCCGGATGTAGATTCTATTGACTGTGGGTGCAGTTAGCGCGCATCTCACCCCCGTTTGTGAATCTGGAATAGGCTGTTTCTACTTGTTTTTGGCTGTTGATCATTATGCGATGGCGTGGGCAATCTTGACAAAGCCCAAAAGTGTCACAAAACGTGACTAGTGCAACGGGCGATAGGTTTCAACCCACTCAGATCACGAATGTGAACTTGTAGGAGGATATTAATACTCGTGGGAGAATGCTTACGTGCACAGTATTGTATCAAAATGGAGACATTGTCACCAGATCGACAAAGTCACCTGGTGGCGCTAGTAACCGATAAAGCGTAATCACTGTGCCTCGCCGATCGGGTGGTTGATTCGTGGAAAGGCTTCAAGGTGTAAGCGCCGCAAAAAATTAAATTGAAATGCAACTCACGTCTACAGTGATCAAGGAAGTCCGCAGTCTTCGGTTAATCCGCATTCTACAGACTCCACGAGAAAAAAAACCCAGAACTCTTGATAAGTCTGAGTACGTATTCTTTTAGCAGTCTTCAGACTGCAGACTTTGAGGAGATCCACAGTATAGTTATCAGTCTGCAGTTTCGCGCAGTCAGAACATTGTGAAACCTTCAGGGAAATCCATAGATTTCAGGTATTCTGCATTCCACAATTTTGATAGCAGTCCAGAGTCTTCGTATGTTATGCAGTTTTCAGTTATGCTTGCAACACATGGAGCATACCTGCATAACAGTATGTTATCCTACGACATTGTGCCCCTACAACGTTGCGTTAGGAAGGCTATCGAAATAAAGCAAAATAACGTGTTAAGACAAATAAAGAATACAATTTATTTATGAAGAGTATTCTAACAAACTGGCGTATTGTTCGAGAACTACTGCAGAAATGAATGAATACAGGTGATTTTTTTAAGATTAAATTTTAAGATTTATTCTTTTTACGTAAAATTTGCAAGCTATAATCTCTCTAATTGTGCGTAGTTTTGTAAATAAATTGTTTACAAAAAAGTTAGTTTGCCACCTACTTTAGACATGCTCGTCTACTTCTGAGTCACTTTGTTGACTTAGATAATAAGACGTTGTTACTAATCTTCCAAAAATCGTATGTCGCCTTCCATATAACTTCTCACATGCCAAGTACGGGACTCCTATGAAAAGTTACTAAAATATGGTGTTCTAAATAAAATTTTCCAAAGACTTCGGTGGACGAAGTCAACTAAGTCTTCTTCGGGATACAAGGTATCGGGTTCCAATCACATTCAAGCCATATGCATATATATACATAGATCCTGTTTTTATATCGAAACTAGCAGAACTACCTGGTGTTGCCTGGGTATAAGGGAGCAATATAAGATATTCGACCCCATTTAGGGATTTCGGACCCAGTAGTAGTCCTAAGAATCACGAACAAATTTTGCATACACAGTATTTTAATATGGGAACTGAAGGGTCCCTGCAATATTTAGTCCAGATCCGACGGGAGGGGTGTAATTGAGATATATGACCCTGGTTTAGGGGTTTTCGGGTGCTCTGGTCCCAATAAGGGTTGGAGACTATTTTGACTAACACAGTATTTCAAGTTGGGTACTAAAACGTATACCCAAAAAATGTTGTTAAGATCCGTATTTATGTGTAGAACGGTATAAGATGCATACATTCATACATACACATTTTTTTTTACTAACTACTCTAAAACTAAGTGTTATATGAGCCCACGGTAAGGACGGGAGTTAAGTGCGTCTCAGGGCTAAGCCCCATACGCCTACAAGGAAGGGAGTATCATGCAAGGAGACATGCATCACGGCAAAGAGGGATTGGGGTGCCATGGCCAGATTGTGGCCATGACAACCTCCCTAAGTGTACTTATAGCTAAACTATAGTTAGAAGAGAAAGGGAAAAACCAGCATAGTCACCGTAAAAACCCTTTCGACAGGAAATAATTAAAAATTGCTTCATGCATTATCATGTTTACAGAAAATGCTACAAAAGACAGAGGATATGAATCATGCTCTTTATTATGATGGGATGAAAGTGCTAATAGAGAGGGGGCGGGAACTGTCTTTCAATGGGCGCTGGGTTTAACCAGAGTAACACTTGCGCATCCCTCTGGTGGGGGGAGAGCGTAATTGGGAAGGTCCCCCCCCCCCCCCCCCCCCCCCCNCGAATCCGGATCCCCAGTATATCCTGAAACTTAAAACACAAACTTTGATATTATATAACTGTTTTATAACTACTATACAACTGTTATATAACTGTAATATGATATAATTGTTATATATGAATGTCGTATTCAAATTAACCGCCAGGCATAAAGTAAATATGTTAAATAACTAATGAATATGTTAAAATTATTTTTTAATAAGTTTATTACACTTTCAGTTAATAAGCGTGGATAAAAAGTCATAAATAAAATTTAGTTATTAAACAGAAATTTGTCGTTAACTTCTCGCTTGAATCTTTTGCCATCGTATCGATTACCTTGAACTGTTGTGAAACACACTACTCAGCTTTGAAACCCGGACTCAGCGCAGCGGAATTCTCGTCAACTGCGCACGAGTTAACACGACGCGAAGAACTGCCGAGGATAGCTCGCTGCCTGGCCCGAGAGCGAAAAGGGCCAAAAACCACCCGCTCCTTTAAGGCCAATTACTATTCCTCCCACGGGACGAATTTGCCGCGCCTCAGTATCGCCTCCGCTCCTCCGATAACGAATCTCGCGGCGCCAAGTTCCCCTCCTCCACACACACACACACACCCCTCCAACACCGAGGCGACCGCCCTACGCATGCGAATCACTGCCAATGTGACGCCGCTCCGAGCTGAATTAGCTGTCCCGACCACCTCCGGCCCAGGCGCAAACGAATTTAATCAAGGTCTATATTAGGGTGACGACGCTTCGGCTGTCAGGGAGATAGGCGTTCGCCTGACCCGGTCGGGACAAGTCAATCTTGGTCCATTAAGTAATGCTTCACCTCGTTGCGAAACACAGCTCCATTACTAACTGCGATCTTATTTAGACCTCGCAGTACCGTGCTCGCATTGAGAAAAGTTTCACATATAGTTCACTCATTGTTACTTCAAACTATTCTCAAGCCCTGCTTAAGATCTACTTTCAGGCTATTCCCCCACCTCGTGCAAACAAAGCTTAGAAAGTCTAGAAAATTACACTTGAGGGACAGCGCACCGTGTTTGTGCACACTCAGTTTAACTTCGTAAGAACTATTTCTTACTAGGCATTGCCAACACAACTATTTCCTCTTAGTTTTCATTCGTATTAATTTCAAACGTAAAATTATAATTTATGGATAAAATATTAGCATAACTTAAATTTAACTACAAATAAGCCATTTTTATCCAAACAAAATTATAAAGCGTTTGTGGTGCATGACATTTTAAGAAACAACCAAGCACGTCATAAATGGGGTGATTTTTCATGGGTCTGATACAAAAAGTATGAATAAACCGTGAATAGACTATATAAAAACAACAGAACAGTTCTGTTAGTGACTCCCAGGAATGAAAGCAAACAAACCTCGGTTTTCGTTTGTTTTATGATCATACTGAATATTTCTGAAGTCGTTCTGGTTGAGGAACTATATACTATGCAGCAGCGACGGGGTAATGAAAACACAATTCCGTAGTCCATTTTCCTAACTGTTCAGCAGAGTAAATTTAAAGTTTGAGTCTGCATTAAAAATAGGAATATACATATATGTCTTCATTCATTAAACATATAACTAATTTAGACACGTAAGTATCACTTTGAATGTTGTTAACTTTGAACGTATTAAATATAATGACCTATAAAAGGGTATAAAGTTCATGTTATGTTTTGGCATGAAAAAAATTAGGTATTATGTCAAGTCAATATGTGACATGTCACTACAAACAAAATTAAACCCTCTAAAATTCATAGTTATAATAGATACCTAAGTGGTTATTGTTATATACAGCTATTTGCTGAATATTTAATTTGATGAAATTAATGATATTGTAAACATTTAAGTGAATACAATACACAACAAGTCAAAAATATCGTTTTCTCTGTTTCCAAGTGTGTAACTCTTTCAGACTTATCCGCATCTTCACTGTTGCGGCCAGGACCGATGCATGTTTGTCTTTCAGAAGTGGTGAGTGACTGATAGAATCCCTGATAGTCTGGAGCAATAAGTGGTAACATGCTCAATAAACCCCTTTCCTTGGCAGTGTTGATAGGGACTGGGGCCCTGCCTGTTGGAGGAATTTGGCTTACTTACACACTGATTGGCAGGCCTCTTTTGATGCGTCGCAGATCAAGCTGATGAAAGGGTTCTTCAGACAAGGAATACTTGAAGTTGATTATGCCAAAATCGATAGTGCACTGAAACCAGCGAATGTTAAGCTATTGTACCTTTTCATTATTGTTGTCGACATGTCGTCTTACTAATGTACTCTGTAGTATAGACGAGAAAGAGAGGGAGTCATTTAGTTTCATTCCATACACATTACTGGTTTCTTTCCCCTAACTGTTTTCACAAACAGGTACCAGTCATGTGGTATTCTGGTCTTCGCATCCATTTCTTCTTTGTATGCTCAATTCTTGCGTGGTCACCTTCTTATTCATGATATGAATGTCCAGGCACTAAAACATTGTAATTAAAAACTTTCAAACATGAATGTCCTTAATTTACCACCATGACCATTATCGTAACCGCTATGAGGGGATTTTGTCCATTACAAGTATAAGAAAATGTTGTCAGTGAGCTGGTATATTAGTTTGAATATGCTTGTACAGAACCGAAACCAGCTGATCATAACCACGGCCCACCAAGTCTTCATGCCACATAAACCAGTATGAAGTATCATCCCCAAGATCTCGGTTAGTTTCATTCATGGTCCATAGTTATCTATCGTAGTACACTATGTTGGTTTTAATATCTGGTGTGGGTAAACATTGTTCCATGCCAAAATGATTGCTGTATGTTCAGGTTCTATTTTTGATGGTTACTTGTCTTCGTATTTCACTTTGTAGGCATACCGCATACATACAAATGTGTTGCAACTTTATATTTACAAATTTGCGTGGCCAATGCCACATCAATTATTTTCGATTTCCTAGTGTAATTATTCATTTCTAGCCACTATAAAACTGAAGTTAATTATGAAACACTGTCACATCATTGTTTATAACTGAATGAGGCGTAACTATAAAAAAAGTTTTCTATCCAACCAATGCTCCTAATAGCAGACAAAGAAATTTCATATGTATTGTTAATATACGTGACTTATGATTTCTTATTAAATCATTGAAACACTGTACGTCTGGCAAAATATGATAGTTCGATCAGTTTTTCCATAATTAACCACCGAATCTATGACTTATATAAACAATAAATCATTGTGTGTAAATGTTCGGAAAATCCATCTAGTATTTTTAATTGAATTTTAAGTTAGGAAAACAGCGCACGAGAGTCCGCAGCTTCACACATCTCACGTGCACGACAAGTTGCATATGTTGAAAGGCGAACGAAACTAGCGCGGCATGCGGAGAGTGCCTGCACGTGCGTCGAACTACGTGAACAATGGGAGATTAGCAGTTGTGTAGTAAAGGCTGCAAGAAATATTGCGTTTAATTTCCAACAACACACAAACAGCAGTATTGGCGATGCAGGGCGTGCACGTATTTTCGTTGTATTTATCTTTCTAAGATCTTCCATTGCGGTCAATATATCAGACTGCATATACTAAAGAAATAGTTAAATGGCGGAAATAAAACAAACTCAAATTCCTGCAATTGCCCTGTTCGTAATTCTGTAGTTTTTTTTCCTCCAAAAACTGACATGTCCAAAATGGCCGAGATCTCAATGTCCGTGCTATGTTAACTGTTTTGTTGAATGCCAAAAGCTGATATGTAAATAACCTATCGACATGTCATGTTGCGGCATGAAAGATATTCGTTGTTTATGTTGTCAGAAACAGACATGTTGAATCATATATTTATTTTATCGTCCGTATTGTAAGAACTTCCCGTCAATTATCTGCTAAGCTTCCATAGCCTATCGTGACACATTTGTTTTTGTTTGTAATTCGCCATTATGAACATGTTTTATTTTGCAATAAATTGGAATACGTAAGTAATTATTTCTAAATAAGAATTTCAGAGGTAATCATTTGAACAAATTCAGGATCTTTTTTGAGTTCTGCCTTTAGTCGCAAAATGTCAATGGCTGCAAATACAGAAGTGAACATAGTTCATAGTAAATCACAAATAGATAATATTAACATTTATTTCTTAAAATACATCCCAATAATTTGGAATTGCGACAATTTTTAATGTTTTGAATTTCATGGCCATGTTATTTTTCTTTGTCAGTAAACCGTACATTAAGAAATGTTACAGAATTTAAAATTTTCTCTGTCGAACTATCAAAACTTTTCCCGACGTATCCAAACATTGCTTCGGCTTTTACTCGTGATGTTTACAATTTGTATTAAAAGTACAGTACATAATTTCCAGCAAATTTTGCTGGAAGTGCACTTATGCGCGTTATGGAGGAAAGTATCATAAAAGCTTGGCATTCCAAAATTTAGTTTTAATGTACTGTAAATATTTCCTGTGTGTGAACTTATCGCAGAGACATAATCGCAATAAATGTGCCTTGTATACATCGCTGCCTGAAAAGAATAACTAGAGGTGTGATCGCTCTTACGAACCGAGAAATGTTTCAAGCAGGGGGAGTTGCACGTCTATAACAATTATTAATCGTGTCGGTAATGGAGCGAAGTGTCGTAGCACGCCGGTCTCCGTTCGCGCCGCAGATCAATCCAAACGAATCCTTCTTGCGGCGGGCGACTCACTTAAATCGCTACCCTTGAAACCCGAAAGGGACGTATCTTGACAAACTCGCCAGACACTTTTCTAATTGGCCCCTCTGAACTAGAGCTAATAACCGTGCCCCTTCTTCTCCCGATCTCCTTTCCAACTGATCACACCAACCCCCTTTTCCTTCGTCTCTGCTTCCCTTGTTTCGCGGGGGAGGCGGGTTAACCACTCCTCTCTGATTCTCTCTTCTCTGTGTTGCATCAAACTCATCTCCCTCCTCCAAGCCCACACAGTGGCAGAACTCCCGCTAAACTCCCCTCCAAACCTCTTTGTCGGGTGACACCGGCGGAAACAGCCGAAGTTAGCCGAGCCCTGAGGTATTGATTAGTCCAGGGGTGTACAGGCCGGTGAGGGGGAAGAGGGTAGTCGAGTGTGGTGGGGTGTCGCTCTCTGCAAGTCAACAAATGAAGAAGTGCTTGCAGGGGATGGATGCTGGTGAGCTCTCGCGCCTAGGCCCTAANGGAAACGCCGGTTTGTTTCTCCGGAAAAATAAGGGGGCACGAGAGCAGTGGTGGGCGCAGGGGATGGTGTGGTTTTGCGTTCTGGACGTGTTCAGACTTGACAACAAACTTTGTTTCTCTGAAGAGAAAAATGTATATATATATTTGTTCCTGCTTTGCTACTGGTACCGTTTTGACCATTATTGTGTGGTTTCCAGATATCGTAAAATTTATTTTCTTAGATAAACATTATGGTCTTGTGTTCACTATCAAATAATATTATTATTTGAAATAAATAAATTTGTATTATTATTAAAAGCTTTGATTAGCTATTCGTACAAAAATGTACTTTCACAGTAGATTTAATGTAAATGTTGGCATAAGTTTATTGTAATAATTTTTTTAATAACCTTGTTTAATTTACATTAATTTTTTGTCATTAATATTTTATTTTACACAGCCATAATGAGCTCATAATTTTTAATGCTTGACTTTCATAAGCCAATTATGTGAACCTCCTCCTCGTGATATAATGTAGTTATATTCCCTTAATAAATTATTCTGCGTTTCACTGTAATTTAATTGCCATATGCGGGATAATTCCCTCGGAAATAGCTAAAAAATAAAATATATGAATATGTTCAAGAAACTTTAAATGCTGTAACACTCCCACAACAAATACAATTTAGACTTTCTACTGACACTTCATACAAACATAATAACCATCACATATACAAACAGTATGACCATTACCAGTAGGGGGGATAAAAAAAATGTAGCCAAATGAGACATTAATACGTGTGGCATTCAGATGGCAGGCTCCTTTAAATTACTTCCACTGGTTCGATGGCGATGCATACACATATCATGGTTAGGAAATCGAACACGCCTTTTCTAATGTGTGTTATGTGCACACGTGCTTTACGCGAGAAGTATTCGTAAATTTACTAATTGATGATCATGTTCGGTGGTCTGTTTTCAAATGTCGTTATTAAAAAAATAATTCACTTCACAATAATAAGACGTAATCGTCAGGTGAATTCTTGCAAAAAAAAATCTCCTTATGGTTTGGTCTTTCGGGTGCAGATTATTGCGTTTTACTTGCTTCATGTGTTGGACTTTGTGAAGTGAGCAACTTTACACAAGATCAAGACCTTTCACCTTTCATGATTCTGAGGTTTTGTTTAAAAAAAATGGTTGTGTTCAAAAGTACTTTTTTTGTGTATATGAACCAGACGCTATTGGTTTGAACTATGCTCAATTCAAGTAGAGAAATATGTTTGGAATGCGGCTTCAATACAATTAATATATTGTTACCGAAGAATATTAACGTAAGCGATTCAAGTAGTAAATAACTCCACTGCAACATTTTAATCAACATGGCTGGTAAAGTTATCAGGATATTCATACATAAGATTCAACATATTTTAGTATCAATAAATTACCGAAAAATGCTTCCACACTAAAAAAAATTATAATTTTACACCTAAAATAGCATACACATCCATGAGTTACCAAGGATTTCAATAAGGACATGTTGCGTTACAAACCTTAGTCCAAACGAACCATAAAGAAAAGAGAAAGAATTTTAAAAAATCACATAAAAAATCTGAATACTATATCTCTACATTGACAGATGCGAATGTGAGTAATTGGGAAACAAGATGGCAACCGGAGACAAGATGATGGCTGGAAACAAGTATATTCTAAGTATGATGAAAATATTCAGTTTTAAGAGTTCAAGAACTAATCACGATAGTTCTGTGAGGATAATATGTGTGGAGCTGGGGAGAGATTTAAGATCAACGAATGGGAGTATTAAGAATATTGGTTGCTACAGAGAGTAAACAGATAATGTATGTCTGAGGACAAGGGCTGAGGATCAGAGGATCGGCCGCCATCTTGGATCCGCCATAATTGATGATTTCACAAACGCCATCTTGTCAGATGTATTATAAAACTTTAGGAAACTGTTCCTGGAAGCCTATGGCCTGAACCGTGTCTGTACACGAGCCCTCCGGTCTTCTCGTTCGATGCAATGTTGAAGCACGCCAAGGTCGAGCTGGAACTGCTAACAGATCACGACAAGTGTTCATTCGTCGAAGAAGGCACAAGAGGTGGAGTGGTCCCAAGTGTGAAGCGTCATGCAGAAGCCAGCAGCAAGTACATTCCGTCCATGTACGATGCCAGCAAGCCGCCCGTCTACCTCCAGTATGTAGATGAGAATAATTGTTATGGTTGGGCAATATCTCTGCCACTCCCCGTGCGTGACTTCCGGTGGGTGCGCGCCGACATCAGTGTCACGGCGGTGCCAGACGACGGTCTATTGGGCATGTGCTGGAGGCAGAAGTAGAACATACTGTGCAACTCCGCGACTCGCACAAAGATCTGCCATTTTTTCCCGTCAACGAGTGTTCTCCAGGTGGCAAGAACAAAAAAATTATTGACGGCGTTGCAAGTAAAGAAAAACTGCATTGTGCATTATATCAACTTTCAGCAAGGGATCGAACCTGGGCTCAAATTAACCAAAATCCATTGTGTGCTGCTGTTCGAGCAATAGGCATGGCTCAAGCACTTCATCAACCTCAACACGGAAAATGAAGGCAAGCAGCTGGCAATTATTTTCAAAAAGATGTTTTTAAGCTTATGAAAAATGCAACGTTTGGAAAATTTACGGAAAATAAGAGGAATAGACACGTCATGGAATTCATGTGTGATGAAATAAGACTGAAGACATTTATTTCCAAGCTCACCTTGAAGTGCAGGACGATTTACGAAGAAAATCTATCCCTGGTCAAAATGTAAAAACCACCTTCATGTTTGATAAACATATTTACGCCGCCTTTGCGGTGGTCGACATCTCTAAAACATTAATGTATATGTTCCATCACGATTTAATTAGAAATAAGAGCAAGAGCAAATACAACATTAATCTACTCTACAGAGTTACCGACTCATTAATTCATGAAATTGAAACACAGGATTATTATGCAGATCTGGCCGCAGACCCCAAGCTCATGGAAGAGATGCATGCCAGTATCTACCCACCCACTCATCCCTGCTTCTCCCCCTCCAACAGGAAAGTGGTGGGGAAATTTAAAGACGACTGCGTTGACGAACTGATGAGCGAGTTCGTGGGGCTGCATGCCAAAATGTATAGTTATATATGTGGCGGCAGAGTTACCAAGAAAGCAAAAGGAGTCCAGAAGACAAGTCTGAAAAACAAAATTGCATTTGAAGATTACAAAAGAGTGTTGAAGCAGCAGCAAGTAGTGCATGTTACCATAAATAATATAAGATCATACCACCACGAAGTTAACACCCAGTGCATGGACAAAGTCGCGTTCACATGGCAGGATGACAAGAGACGGATATTGAACAGCGGAACATTGACAAGGCCATATGGATATGAGAATTTAAAAAAAAAAATGCGTACATTATGGTATGGTTATATTGGGCAGAAATTAAGAACAGAAGAAGAAGAGAAGAAGAGAAGAAAAAAGGGAAGTGTATTATTATTTCTATCCAATATAAACATATGATGTATGCATGTAAAATACGTATTAATTTAGCTACTACTGATAGCACGCTAGAGGACATGAAAGAAGAATTTTATCTCTTGTCGGGTGTGCCACTTCAGTCTGATGAAGGTTCAATTAGCCATTGCAGTTTTACAATTGATGATGAATATAGGGCATTATTAAAGCAATCATCTAGCTAGGGGGTTAAGCTGGTATGTTCAAAATAACGTGTCTTTCCTTGGGTGTTGGGAGAATGAGGTCCGGATAAAAGGGCAGTTCCTTACCTCAGGGGTGTCAAATCAGAAGCGATTTCATCTCCTATGCATCCATCAGCTATAAAAATATCTAATTTTTTTCCCCCTGAGGGCATGGTTGAAAGTGCTAAATCTGAAGCGATTTCACTCCTCACCATCTAACCTCAGCTCAAAATAATTGTTCACTCACATATGAATCCTGACACACTGCTACAGATGTCATCATGAGAGAGATTGTTCAATCACCAGAAATTGTGACTATATATTGTTGCAACTAGAGTTTCACATCAGCAATTTCGCTTGTGCCTTCCTGCATGAGGATTTGGGGCTGCGATTTCTGTTTAGGCCTCCAACCAGTGTTTAAAGCCAATTCCTGAGGGTTCCTACCCTTATCCTTTACTGGGGTTGTGAGGGTGAAATATTTTTTAGTTGCGACATTTTGGCCCATTGTACCCACTAGAGGTGGTATTGTTCCTATCCACCCTATATATCTATCTATCTACTTCTTTCTCTTCTTCCTCTTTATCTACACTTCTTTCGTTCACTTACTTTCAGCTGTTTCTTTATTCTTGTTGTTTCTTCTAACCATTGTGTTTTTTTTTTGCCCTAGGTTGTATAATTTTCGGCATTGTAACCCACCTGTACAGCTCATTCTTGCAGCACCATAAATATTTAAAATATATATTTTCTATCTCTGTAGTACTGTAAGAGTGTACTGTTTTGCTCCGTCCCCAGCCGTAGACCCGCGCGCATGGTTGGCGATGCCGAAAATTATGCCAGTTCCAGACCGAAGGATGGATGATCAGTTCCAAACCGAAGGATGGATGACCGGCGCAAGGAAAAAAATATTTTTTATGAAAAAAATTATTTGTAAATAAAAACTGAACAATAAAAAATTTAATAAAAAATGTGTTTTATTTCTATGCTACAACTTTTAATAATATTTTTTAAAAAACAATACTTAATAATATACTTTAAAATGTTGACCTAAAAAGAATACTTAAAAAGAAAAATATACTTAAAAAAGAATTATTACTATAAGAACAATTCTTATTGCAAGTCTATAACTATATACAAAAAAAATCGTATTGCTGGCCTATATATATATATATTACTATTCATACGCATAGTAATACTTTTTTATATGTTTTTCTGACTATCCCATATATATATATATATATATATATATATATATATATATACGCATAGTAATACTTTTTTATATGTTTTTTCTGACTATCCCATATATATATATATATATATATATATATATATATATATACGCATAGTAATACTTTTTTATATGTTTTTTCTGACTATCCCATATATATATATATATATATATATATATATATATATATACGCATAGTAATACTTTTTTATATGTTTTTTCTGACTATCCCATATATATATATATATATATATATGAATAGTAACGACAAAATATTTAATCGTTCCCTGCACTCACATACTCACACACAGGAAACAAGGGAAACAATATGGTGGACGGAAACAAGTGGAGGCAACGACTTCTTCCAATATGGCGGATTTAAGATGGCGGCCGGTTCTCTGATCCTCCGCCCGCAGCCCTTGTCCTCGGACATACGTTATCACTCTACTACAGGGTTTACATATGTTTGTGGTGGAAATAGACAGTGTTCCTCTCAGACACTGAGTAAATGCCTAGGTGCCGTTAAACTACTATTCTCATTTCTTTCTTTTACCTAACATTTTAAACTTCGCTGAAGCTTCCTTATGAATGAAGTGATTTTGATCAAGCATTTCTGTTGATTTCTGGATGATCTTACCAATAAAATATTTTCTAACTTTTCCTTTTTGGCTTTTTTAGATGCGGTAAAAGGGAAATGAACGAATAATCGAACATGGAAGAGTAATGAAAAACGTGAGGAGTAAATATGGGGATGTATGGCTTTTAGTGGTAAAGATTGGGTGAAACTTGGGTTGGTGGAGAGGAGAAATTGAATATGGAATCTGTTCAAACAAACGACTAAATTGTTTCAGAACCACAATACGCACTCTACTGAAAATGTTATTAGTATTCAGATCTGAAGCAATATCGAAATCCTAGAGGCATAGTTTACAACCGACGCCACTTCCAAATGTGAATGCAGGAAAATTATTTTTAACACGTAACAACAGTAATTTTTAGGTCTATTAACTAAAAAAATTAAAATTTTTACACTTAATCCACTTACATTTGAATCATTAAAAAATTAATTATCTCACAGGAGTACAAATTGCTAATTGACAGAAAATAACGTCTTGCAAGTTGCATACAGCCCTTGCTCTCTACAGAAATAGTTTCGTATAATTTGGCCTGTATATTTTATTCATGAATGTAGTGATTATTTATAAGCGAGAACTCGTGTTTCATGCAATTTCGGCAAACAATAAGTTATTCACTTCATAAATCACTAGTTAACCTTTATAACTGAGCTCGGTGTTATTATTTGTCCCGAAGTTTCATTAATACTTGAATAAGTAAACATAAATTTAGATATTCCACTACGCCCGACGCCATTCCCGTGGAGGTTTTCTTAATACCTGACGATTTTTCATCACGTAATGTCGATTTAGCATTTCCTGGTAATGTACCCAGATTATACTAATTTTAAAAATTAAGAGAGAGGACACTTAATTTTTTTATTTGCCATACTCATTTAACCAATCATTCAACCAGTGCTGCATTTCGAACATTTTTTTAATCGGTGTTGAAGAAATGAGAAATTTACAGAGCGTAATGAAACACCGAATTAAGTACAGGGCTACAACAACACTTCGTGACATGCCACAAGTATATACACCTAGTTTTAACCCTGATATTGGCACAGATTACATAAGTGCACACAGACGAAATGGCGTGGCAGTTTCTTGTATGCGGGTGTACGGTGCTCATTCTCTGATTGGTTGCGCGAGGCGCTTGGAACGCGCCTCGGGTCTGATTGGCGACTGCATGTCGCGATAAGGTGCCCTATTTGCTGGGCTGCCGGGTAGGTTACAAGACACTGATTTGCGAACGGCGTTCCAACATTTCGCTGGTCGGCAATGCCATTGTGCCAGCGTGCGAGGCTGGAGTGAGTGAAGACGACTCTTGACATCGAGGTCTTGAGAGCCGATGGGGGTGAAGCGAAACGAGTATGGAGCAGCGCTCGAATGAAAGAGCGGGGGGAAACGGAGCAACCCCGCCGGGAATCGAACCCGGTTCGCCTAGATAGGAGGCGAGTAGTCTAACCATCTCACAACCGCGGCCCCCTGTGTGACTAGAGCTCGAAGTATAAACGGCTGTTTCTCCTCTGTAGTCTTACGTGCTCTGGATTCTGGCCGAAGCCGTAAAAATAGACAGCCTCGCGTGCCGAACGCGGCAAGACAAAACTGCTATTTAGTTAAGTTTGGAAACTACTTATTCCCGGCCGTAATCAACGTGAGATTAATTCAAGCTCTGGTCGTCGACGGATAGGACAAGGGGGGATGATTTATTAACGGGTGAGCGCCAGGTCTGACTTGCAAATGAACTTCGTCTCGCCCCTTCTCCGTGACCCCCTTCCAGTTCTCCTTCATTCCACGCCACTTTCGACAGGGGGCGGCCACCCCCTTTTGCACACTTTGTGTGTGTTTCTACACCCAACTAAGCCATAAAGCGTCCCTTCCCCTCGCCCTTTCCTTTTCGCATTCGTCCCCCTTTCCGCCCCCGCCTCCTTCCTTATCACTAGACGCCACTGTTTCGTCTCGACGCGAAACAAAACAAAACTTCGCCGAGGGGAAGAGGAAGAGGAGGAGCATGATAACTGAGGGGGAAACGCAAGAGGACAGAAGAATGCCCGGGAGCTTTTCTTCCGATCGGAAACTGCGTCCTCTCTTTGGCAATATTTCAGCGTGGGAGAGAGAGAGAGAGATAGAGATAGAGAGAGAGAGTGAGTGAGAGTGTGGAGGAGAGACAGATAGTGTAGGGGCAGGTGATGGGGGGCGGTGGAGGAGGTGTGACGTCATTGCCACCCCTCCGCGAATCCTCCCTCTCCCCTCTAGCGACAAGGCGACCCCTCTCGGCGTTGCCTCACACCCCTTTTCCCTCGGGTCATGCAACCTACCCCCGTTGTGGAATGAATTATCTGCCAATGTGCAACAGGACAGCACAACACAGTGATACCTGCGTTCTAAAGCGGCGTAAATCTACAGTTTTGCGTTGCGACATATCAGACATCATTATTTTACAGTAGTTAAAAATGGTGAAAAAATGGTGCCGTTAAATCTTGATTCTGATGGATTAAATAAAACCTCATACGCTGTGAAATTAAAGTGAGATGTCCCAAAAAGAATTGTTTACATGGAAACAAATGTTTCTCCAGTACCTGTCATAAAACACACAATATAATAGTTATTTTCCAGGCGGAAATAAAATAACACCATATACTTACGATTTAAAATTTTTAATTGTTTATTAAAACTATTAAATTGTTTTGATTCCGTCAGTTTATAGAAAAACTGTGAAGGAAATAATTACATGTACGCCGTACGTTTTGTGTGAATTTGTATTAATGTGGCAGCGTGTTCCCACGGTATAATTAATCACCGGGTTTTCTTGGACTTAGACGGATCATGTCCCAGGAATATCAGCCAGCCGTGAGTGCCTGCCGGCTCGAAATCAGCAAGGCTTATTAGGCACCCAAGTAGGGATTCGGGGCAACAAAGGCACAACGCCCTTTAAAGTGATTCTGTTCACACTGCTTCACGTTTACATGCTTGGTGATTACCACACGCTCTTGCACGTAAAAGGGCACAAGTGACACTGAAGTGCACATTGGGTTTCCTCCTTTTACAAAGATCGTACTGATGAAACTAATTTTCCGTTATATATAGCGAATGTAATAAACAATTTTAAAAAAGAAATTTGCTAAATAAGTGCACCTTACTTCTTAACTAATACTGAGATTTTAATATTGTATATTTTGTTTTATTTGATTCCCAATATATCGGGGTGTAAATTTTATAAATTTACACAAATATATACGAAATATTTACCTTACAAAAACTAATTTGACGAACATTTGGTAGTGAATGTTAACATTTATTGATACGACAGTTATAAAAAAATTTTAATGTAAGAAAAAATGTGAGTTTTACGAAAATGTTAGTTTAAACTGCATTGCAAAAATCTGTCATTATATCAAAGGACCGTCTCCGAAACTTGATAGAAAGACATTTTCTCAATTACATGTATTATATAGGATCGGAAAAGTTTTTTTCTTGAATGCAATGTGTAATGAATAACTCAGAAAATTGTGGTGGATAATACGGCACGAAGTTGCACTAATTCTCACAGAAATTTTGGTGTCTGCTGAATGATACTCCCGTGGTGAGCTTTAGATTCAATTTCACGGTAATAGTTTTTTTAGTGCTATGCTCATTTTGTGATTCGTGTTACCTTTAGTCATTCGCTGGCATGCCTGATGACCAGTCTGTAACACAATAGGTTGAAACTATTTATTTATGTTTGCACAAATGTTTTACAGAATGAAACTAGAGTAAATACTAACAGGAATAAAGTAAATAAAAACGATAAGTCTTAATTGCATTTAACATTACGTCCTCGTCATACATGAGTTAGTAGGAAATCGAACACAAACGCACAGTCTCTCTCTCTCTTCCTCTCTCCTTCTTACCTACATTCTTCTAACATACCAAGAAAAACTAATCGTGACGATTTATCTTTCTGAATCTCTCTCTACGAAAATTTTAATAACAGAATCTCAAACGGACCTCTTTACGTGACATTTTTAGAAAGTGTCAATGGCATTCCTTGAAAAAAAAAAATGCAAGAAATCCTAGCACATTTTTGGTGAATATCTGAAAAAATATATTAAATTTTAAAGCATCAGTAATTAGTTACCAAATATTAACATGCAAGGTGTTATGTGTTAAAGTTAAAATTTTAATGTTAATAGTACCATCTATAAGGGGCCGTAAACAAAAATCTAGTATTACATACGTGGACTTATATAATAGCTCGATGACAAATAAATATAAAAATTAACCTACAAAGTCTCAATTTGGTTTGGACATGAACTAACGTCCTTCGTCTGAACTTTGTGTAAAAACATCGTACCATAACCTAACAACTTGATTATTAATTATAGTTCCTTCACAACAGCCGTGAAACTGATTTCATTTTGATATTAATTGCCGCAGCTTACACTATTCAAAATTGTACTACACGTCAGAAATTCAAATGAAAGCCTATGGTATATTGACATACTTTTTTCAGCAATATTGCTGTCCTGAGATTCTCACTAACCGCCCTTTTTATCTCCGACTATTAAAATACTTCAAATGTCACTTCCCTTATAAACCCGTTCAGTCACAGTATTACTGGATATGCATAAGATATTATTTTGTTTTAATGACAAGTTTCATTGCATAGAATGGCCTCCGAATCTACAATATGATCAATATTTTCATTGATATAATGTTTATCTGACGTGGCGACACAACACCATAAATTACTAATAAAAAGAGGCTCGCATAGATTACAGAGATGACTTGCTTGTAAAAGTCACCGGCGTGCTGTGAAATATACAAAGCAGAATGTGCGCAATGTATTAGAAAATTATACATTTCCAAACGAATACATGCCAGAATAAATTCGCGGCTTAATCCAGTGGCATACAAGGCTTAACTACATTTTAATGATTTTTTGATTAATTAATAGCAGTTTAATTGATTGGTACGTATTTGATAATTTCTCAGATCCCCATACCCTAGTAATTCATTCTGCTGGACGATAAGAGTGATTATGAAAAAATGATTGAAAATTTAACTGCTATTAATTAATAAAAAAAATTTCATTAATGTACTTATTTTTGTTATTCTGTCAATAATTTGTGAGCTTGAGTAAGTGTTCATTTAGAATAATACGCTAATTTATGCTTAGCAAATCCGTCGGCTGTTCATAAGGACTGCAGAAACTGACATTCGTAAGCACAAATACGTAAATGAGTGCAGTTCTAATCCCTTTCTGCATGTGTCTCATTCACTTGTTGACAAATTCCCTAGCGGAATAATCAATGTTCCAAATCGTTACTATGCCAGGATCACATTTTTAAAAAAAGCTGACTTTTTTTTTAGCCGCTTTAGCCCAACGTAGGTCTGCACTAGCACAACGTATAACAGATAGCTGATGTAAACGTTGTGGTTTTAATACGGCCCCACGCGAGGGTAAAAACACCTTTTTAAAATGTAAGTAAATGAAGTCGAGTATTTAAACCACCTCGCTCACAGTTATCCAGGTACCTAGGCCTAACGGATAGATTTTAATAAGAAGTAGTACATGTAAATGAGAAGTTCGAATACTGAGCAATGAATGCACTAATACCGTGCACTCGCATAGAGCTTACATCTGTATTATAATGCCTTTGCTCTTTCGCATTCTTCGGCAAGCTGTTCCCCGCGATATTCACTTACGTCTTCATAAATTCGATGGTCAACGACGCAGTATAAATACGTTGTCGTGTACGTCAATTTCCGTGATTAAATTTTACCGATTCCTAATTGCGCAAGTTTGACAACAATTTTTAACTCCGATTTCCTTAAATACAAAACTTTCGGGCTTGAGCCGAGTCAAATAATTCTTCCTCGGCGTTTCCACAGTGGCTGCGGCAGCCATCTTCAGGTGAAAGTGCCTGATCAACAATTTAATTATTTTGTTACTATATTTAGTAGTTTCCATCATTACTATAAGCAGTGGCTTTTATTATACGATAGCCTAAATTTTTAACTTTAAAAATTTCTCCTCGGTCAATTAAATACAATTTGTCAATTAAGATTGTGTAACATTATTTGAATATTTAGTGCGTTTTTCCGCTGTGGCAGAAGTAAATTTCACTAAATTACGACCGCCACTAAACGTGTTATTTTAAGTAAAAAAAATAGCGCGCTACCGGCATTTATAACTGCGTTTTTACAAAAGGGTTAATGTATTTTGGAAAATTACAAGATTTTGGAAAATTATCGGTAGAGGACACAGTTAGAGGAACGTGTATAAGATTACCTCGCATAATTGGATAAATACTTTCAGCGTACGTCCATTCATAAATACCCCCGGTAGTCACTGCAAGACGCAAAAATTTATAATTTAAAAAATAGGCAACTGATACAGGGAAAATTAAAAAAACACTGGCTTTCTTAAATGTGGAAGACTGTTTTTAATAATTAGTAATAATTCATTATCGGTAAAAATTATTTTAACTGCTTTCAAAACTTTATTAGCAACAAAATTTGGAAACATAAAATAAATTATGTTTGCTATTGACATTGGAAAATTTGTAATGGCTTGATAAATGGTTTGCATGTGGATTCTGAATCGCTACGTACCCCTAGATATATTTTTCCGATTTTGGGTCCGTAAAGGAAGGAGGAAGCCACTATATACGGCGGTCGCCTAACTGGGACTCAGAAACGCCGGAGCGACAAGGGCGACACTGCCACGTGCATCAAGTGCGCCATCGCCGCTATGTGCAATGCTCTGAACAGGCGTGGAGTTTTCTTGTCGTACTTCTTTTACCTATGGGACTCTCAGCGATGACCCTAACATTTTACTGGCAATGTTCAAAGCAGACTCCTGCCGTCGTTTCCTTCATTACCGAGTGTTATGTTTTAATTTTTACGATGTTGGGGCCGCTGTGGCTGAGCGGTTAGCCTGCTCGCCTCCCACTATGGAAAACTGGGTTCAATCCCTGGCCGGGTCACTCCCGGATTTTCGTATGTGGGATTCGTGCCGGACGATCCCGCTGGTCGGCGGTTTTTCTCGGGGATCTCCCGTTTCCCCCCGCCCTTTCATTACCGACCCTGCTCCATGCTCACCTCTAGCACCCTCGTCGGCTCTCAAGACCTCGCCCGAATCACTTCACTCACTTACTTTTGCGATTTTGCAGGGCTCGAAAGTGATAATTATAGCATGGGTGATATCATGCAAATATAGTCCATTCCCGGTAACTTCCCACTTTTCTGAAGCCCTACTTAAGTTACACTTACAAGAATATTCTTCCACCTCTTGCAAACAAAGTTTATAACCGAGTTGAGAAAATTACACCAAAGAGACAGCACACCGCATTCGGTTGCACTCAGTGTAAATATATTTTGCAAAATAACTATTTCTTACTAGGCATTACAAACACGCCTATTTTCTTCCTGTCCTTAGTCATGTTAATTACAAATGAATTATTATTAGTTGTAGGTAAATTATAAGTCGAAGTTTAATTTAATTAGAAATAAGGTATTTTTACGTCAATAAAAACATAAAACACTTGTAATAAATGAGAAATGCACGTCATACATGGGGTGATTTTTCAAAAGTTTGATTCAAAAAGTATGTAGAAACCGTGAATATATTATACCATTTAGTCGTCGCCTGGAGGGTGTTTTCTTTTCGTAAGTCAACATATTGAGGACAAGTTTTAGAGTTCTGCAGAGGAAAAAAAAAACGCGTTTTTCAAATATGCCGCAAGATGGACCACCGCCTTAAGCGTGCACGCTCTCATCATGTTTACGGTTTGCAACCCTGACGTGCATCAACTCCGCAAGACAGTTCCGCCCCGCTGTCCAGGGGCCGAGCCTTGCGCCCTTGTTGCGCGCGGCCGCCTGCCATGACCCTGCTCAGCGCCGTGCGGTTTGGCTCGCCGGACCCGTCGCCTTGTGGCATCTCCACCCCACCACACCTTCCACCCCTCCGGCGTCGTCTCCCGAGAAACAACCCCCTCCCTTCGGGCGTCCCTCGGCACCGCGACGCTGAGCTGCGCACGCCCGGCGCCCGACTACCGCCCCTCACGCGGCGTCGCGCCTTCCCCTGCGACGCCACGCGCCTTCCCCTCACTTCCCCACCTTCAACCATCTACCAAACCTTACACCCTCCCCTACTCCTACAAACCTCCCCCTTCCGCGTAACCATTTCATCAATGTTGCCTCTGCCTTGTCCTGACCCATATCTAAATAGTGTCGCGTCCTGCAGACTTTTTGTTGATGTCAATCTGCCCACACCTGTTACCCCGTCCGCGTAGGTTTCTACGCTCGCCATCTTCCACCCCTTGTCCTCCACTCATTCCATTTTTTGCTCCCCTCCCCAACCTACCTGTCATTCTTTTTTTCTTTTTTTTCTGGTACCGTGAAATTACATTTTACGCGGGATCTATTTCTGCGTTGTCGCTCTCATCTCCTCCGCGCCGCGGTACGAAAGCGTTGCGCGTTAAACATATATATATATATATATATATATATATGTATGTTGTATGTGTAATTACTTGTAAAATATGATGCAAGCTTTCGAGCGTGTTGGCGTTATCAGTAAGTATAGTTTCGTTGCGACTTAAAAACACAATATGCAATAATTTTGTGCGTATTTCTTTATCCTTCACGAAATCCGTAACTATGAAAAAAAAAGAGTTAACAAGATCTTTCAATATTTTTCTGACAGAATATAAATTTCAGTGTATAATAGTTATACACTTAACTTGACGCCACATACGGATGACAAGCTATTGCGTGTTAACAGATTAACAAATACCTTATAAATTAAGACCTAAAAATGAAATTTAGTATTGATATTAACAAATCGAGATTAAGTATTAAATAATTGTTTTATTTTAGTGTTCTTAAACATGTTTTCGCAAAATTTATGGGAAGGAGTAATGAGCCCGCCTTTAAATTTTATATTATTTATATATACATAATTATACATATAATGGAAAAATTTCAGTTGTAAGGGTTGCGTAGCATGCGTGTGTATTATATATATATATACATTCATATAAACACGCCATGTACACTGACATTCCCAAAGTCATAAGATGGCTGTATATATAGGTATGGCATTTCATAGCAGCTCTTCGTGAACTTCACGTACCCCCACAACGATGGGTTATTCCAGCATGATAATTCACCGTATCACAGGCCCAAGTTATCCAGAACTGATTCAAGGAACATTCTGGGGAGTTCCGACGACTGTTGTGGCCATCTCGTTCACTCGTTATGAACCCCATCGAGCATTTATGGGACGTGGTGGGGAGATTCATTCGCACCCAAGATCCTGCACCTACAAATAGCAGGGAGCTGTGGGTAGCTATCCAGACGACATGAGTCAATGTCTCTTCGCAGGTGTTTCGTCCACTTGCGGAGGTGATGCTACGACGGTTGCTGCACTTCGCCGGGATAGACGAGGTCCTACACGATACTACACCCCAATCCCATGATTTTTGGCATGTCAGTGTAATTATTCCAATGTAGTTGTTTAACTGCCATTTATGTCTAGTAGATCTTCCCTCATTCATAGATTTCTCCAAACAGTGTTACATTTTTTTCTTTCATATAGCCAAACATTACGATTAAAATTATTGTTTGTGATTTTTATGTGTGCATGCCTTCATATTTTTTTAGTACATTATAGAAGAAAACTTAATTAAATTGTTAAACATTTTCTAGCATAACTACAAATCTGTAAAGCATTACAGGCTTGTTTCCCTTAAGACACGTAGTTTTAATAAGTGAAGATAAAATGACTGAAATGTCTGTATTTTTGCCCGTACGACTGGTAAATAAGTCAGTAAAAGGACTAACAAACGGTGATTCGGCGCCGTGGAATTTTTTCTATATCAGTAGCCCTATAGTTCAAGTAAGCGTACCAGAATTACTAGTAAATCTGCAATACTGAGTCACTCAACTAGTACGTTGATTATCTTGCCGTTTGTAATCTTCTCACTAGTTCGGTTTTATTAAAATGATTATTTCACTGGTTGTTTTTAATACTTTGCAGATCATGATTCGCAGCCACATAATAAATTCGGCCAATTTATATAAACGTTTTTAATTAACTACTTAGAGTATATTTCTTAATCAATTTTCGGTTCATAGGAATGCTCATATGTCACTTCCGGAAACCGTTGTGACGTTTGAGTAAAATTGCTGCAAGTCTTCCATCAGTAACTAAACATTCACTCTAAAGTAAAAGGCATTGATTATAAATAGTGCTCCCAACTAACCTGCAGCCACAGAGTTTAAAAAGAGAATCAATGTTAAAGAAATGTCCACTCAATTTTCAAGATAGCCGTTTCAGACAAAGAGTATTCTACGTGGGGCCGCGGTGGCTGAGAGATGGACCACTCGCCTCCCACCAAGGTGAACCGGGTTCAATCTCCGGCCGGGTCACTCCCAGATTTTCGCAAGTGGGAATCGTGCCGGACAGTGACACTTATCGGTGGGTTTTTTCGGCGATCTCCCGTTTCCTCCGCTCTTGCATTCCCACGCTACTCCAGTCTCACCTCATTTTACCCTCATCGGCTCTCAAGACCTGGTTAAGAGTCGCCCAAATCTCTCAAACTACTCTCAAATATTCTACGTGACATTTCGTAATGAATGCTGGAACGTTAACAAATCATGCATATCTTTAGTTTTAGGACTAATAATATTTTTCTAAAATTTAATATCAAATTTGATATTAAAAAATTAATGAATTATTTTTTTTTTTAATTTCTTAACAGGGCAGTATTCCGTGAGAAAGTTAAATAGAATATTATTTGTTCGAAACAGTCATCTTTAAAAATGATGCATTGAGAAGGAATTTCTTAAACATTGATTACCTATTTAAACTCTGTGTTTGCAGGTTTGGTAGACAAAGCCCTTAGCGAAAAAATTTGTTTTCTCAATATATGTTAAATTTTTTTTCTCGTGATTTTGAAAGGTCTAGTGAAAATAACAGTGTCTGTCACACACGCATGCAACTGGAAGTATATTATTCTGGTAGTATAATTATGTAATGGAGATAACTCATCCAAAAAAAATAGTTTGGAAATATATCATACTTATTAGTTAAAGGTCATTTTCAATGATTGGAGATTTCTGAAATACCATAACACTGTAGACATGTAAAATCGTATTGCGATATGCGGTAAGTGTCGCAGAAGTTGAATATTAATAATTAGACATTGTCGTGTAACCTTGATGAGTACGAATTTAATTTTATATTAAAATAATTCCTGGGGGCCTGGTCATATTCCACCGTTTGTAAAATAAAATAAATACTATTTTTAACTCATACTAACTGTTTCCAAATCATGATTTGACGATAACTTAATTTAACAGTCATACATTATTTTTTACTAGCGACCCGGCCCGGCTTCGCCCAGTAATAATTTAGTTTTTACAGCGATACTTTGAATGACAAAAATGGTTACTGTGGGTCATCCTTAAAAGATAAACATATGCTATTGTGGACTTTTCTGTATACCGTTTTGAGAACTACAATTCTGTAGTTTATTAACGTGATGTATCTCTAATGGTTTAGTCAGCGCAAGCCATGTAAGCTCCCTAAAAACTGTTTATTACGACTTAATTACAAACGGTTTGACATTTTTTTACTATTCTTACAATAACTATAAATATATTATACACGAAAATCTTCCTCAAGAAATTCTCTAAATGACGTTGAAAACCGCATCAACATCTATCAAGTAGTTTAGAAGTACTAAGCGAATACACAGGCAGACGCGGATAAGCGACTTTGTTATATACTATTTAGAGATAACGCGTAAATTCGTTTTTCACTCATTGCGTAATTTTTCGGCACCTCGTTTTTCTAGCGCAACGTTTCACTTCTTTTAAACGAGTTTCAGGTGATGTTCATATGCAGGATGCAGTGATATAACTTTATGGACGTTGAATATACGCTACATGTTAATTTCAAAACCTTAACATGTGTTTATAATTGAGGCACATTACATTTATTCGGTGTAGATGGCTTACTGCGACTCCTAAGAGCCTGTAAATATTCCACAGAATGTTTTTACATTATTGGCCACTGCTAGAGCATTTCATTATCACGCAATCGTATTCTTAATTGATTTGGCAATGCTCCCTTTTTTTTTTCCCATCGACAGCTGTTTATGGAGTACTTACTATTTTGAAGACAACGCCTGCCCATCTGGAAGTATGGCAAACTTGCACAACAGCTGTGTATTGCTGTGTCGCCACGCTATCTAACTTACAGGCGTTACTCGCTCTAATGGGTTTTTTTTAATCCGTTCGTGTATATTTCGCCATTAAAATGTACGCATCGAGGAGATTGCGGGCTATAATGCTTAAACAGTTTGTTAAGTGATAGAACAGGGTTCTTATATTTTTACTGCTTTCTACACGATGGAACCAAATCGTTTACAAATGTATTACCCCTTTTATTTTCAAGACCATTAAGCCTGTGCAAGTTAATTAGTATTACTGTAACAAGATGGTTTCACGATCGTGAAAATACTATTTGAATCCGATGAAATACCATTGCATCTTGAATGGACTAAGGAACGAAACTCGATCATTCATTGTGGTATGATAGCGATAATGGTAGGATTTTCTCGTGACTGAACAAACATTCCCTATGGGTGAAGCAGTTTTACGTAATTTGGTTTCAGTACGAAAACTACTGTATTTGAATTCCCGGGTAAAAAGAACATAATCATATTTTTAAAAAATAGTTTTTTTTATCTAGTATGTAATTCGCATCCTTTACACAACATTTAAAGGGAGGCGTTTAAAAACATCACAACAATATCAGTTTCGTGATGGATATTTGTAGACCACGTATTGGATTATTTCTTGATTCAACCTAGAAATTTATAAATGAGGACAGAGTGAACACTTTTAGCACGACAGCTATAATTGCCTCGCTTCTGAAATTCTATTTTCCCCACCTATTAAATGTTATTTGTTGTTCTGATAAGCAAGAACACTGATAAAAAAATACTTGAATTTCAAACCATACTGTACGGTTACAAAATCGCTTGGTCATAATATACGTGACTGAGGACGATAAAATTCTAAATAACATTCCTTAGTAACGCTAGTGTGACAGGTGTATGACAAGATAGCCGTACCCTCTAACATATTTGACAATTAACAAACACTTGCGGGTACAATTTCACCATAAATAATCTCGCAAGGGGAAGACGTCAGTCCGTGGAACTACTTTCTGTCCGTCATTACCAATTTTACTGGACACGTTCCAGTCAGTGTGCCCGTTAAAATATACGCAAGTAGCGCCAGTGATATTATTTAAAAGTTGATTTAAAATTTGCTCACTTTAGCGTTAACAGCCTATACGTGCCGGAGGCACACTAAAGATGATGTCTAGACAGAATTTATTATTCTGCATATGTATGCAACACTGGAAAAAAATGCTTCTGCCTTTTGTAATTTAAAAAATGCATGTAAGTTTGAGAATTAACAAATTTCTAAAATACTTACTCGTTTAAATAATTTTACATTTCCACTTGACAGGCTTGTGAATAAATTGACCGGTACCATCACAACGTTCGTTTCGCATGCGGCGTGAGAATATGGTCCATTCGTGGATACTTCCAACTTTGCTGAAACACTGCTAAAGTGCTAGTTTCGGGCTATTTCACAAACAAAGCTTAACTAAGTCTAGAAATTTACGCCAAATGGACGACGCACATTATTTGTGCGCACTCACCTTGATACTATCTTGCTAGCTCTTACTAGGCACTAGCAACATATGTTTTCTCCCTGGTTTAATTCACGTTAATTATAAATTAGATATTATAATTTATTTATAAAATATATGAACAAGTACAGTTTGTCCAAACGTTAAGTACCATTATGTTTAAAAGTATAATAGATTTTGACACGTGACATATTTAAGAATGCCCTAAAGCAACCAAACGCATCATACATACACAGATTTTTCAAATGTTTGATTCAAAAGTGTAAAGTAACTGTGAGTGGACTATGTGTACACAATGTGTATACAAACATACTTTAAGCTGGGGTTTCAAAAGTGCTCAGTTTAAAGTCAACAGACTACTGTGGCTACAAAATATATTGGTATGTCTACAGTTGCAAGTGTTAGGGCAAAGAATTGAAAGGAAATGTAATAATAATAATAAAGTAAAAGCTTTCGTTATAGATTATATATTAATTCATTTGTCACGCAATATATAAAAGTAGTTGTAGGGTTATCTTCGTTTTGGCACATGCATCATGTATCTGATCTCGGATCCGTCCGCCATCTTGGTAGGCGCATCCGGCGGCCTGGGACGGCCATGTTATCGAAAAAATCACTAGTTTTACCCCAAAAATCCCTTCCGAAATCAATTATTTTACCCAAAAATAACTTTTCCCTCCCTCAAAATTTTTCTTCTCCATCCCCCTACCCAAAAACTGCCACCGACACTCCTAAATTTCCAAAAATTTGCGAAAGAATAGTTTGCTTCTCGGTGTGGCTGACTGATTCCTCAATGTGGCTGAGGTACCCCAAAAATCAGCCATAATAAAGAATCTGAGGAACCAATAAAATAAAAATGATTAAAAAATTTTTTTTTTAATTTAAATATATTTTATAATTAAACATTTTAAGGCGAAAGTATTTAGTGTTATATATCACCGGACTCGTATTTTCAAGGTGTATGCGATCGTGATGTCATATAAATTATGTAACCCACTGTTAGGACCACCATATTGCATTTAAGAGGTATGCTCCTACCCCCACCCCCTAATAATCAAAACTCATTACTATCACCCCACCTTACACACCCCTCATCAGGGCTTCAACCACTATATAATCTCGTCACACTACTGTACCCCTCTCCCACTGCCACCTCCACTTTCCTTCTTCAAACCCATTTTATCTATAAAAGTATCTAACTATTAAAGCGATTTATATCACACTGCTCCAAATATCGTCGGACATTATATTGAAAGTATCAATACATTCACCCCCTGCCCCCTCAAAGACACTCAAACCACCCCGCACACACCTCACATCTCAAGTCCATCCCCCCCTCCTTCCCGATATGTCTCCACTAAACACACAAGCCCAAGAACACTAAACACACGACCCCAATCCAGCACCAATTCGTTACGAAAAGCCTCGACCACACCCCTTCCCCCTTCCCCTTCCCGTTAGCAAGTACCTTTTCCCAAACCACTCTCGCGGGTCAGGCAGCTGGTTGACCTTGTCAAAACAATCGTTAAACTATCGAACATCTAAGAATCGATGCATTTTTTAATAATTATAATTATTTTATTTTAACTTTTTTATCGTTTAAAAAATGTCAAAATCTTTTTTAAAAAAAACCGTAAAATGTATTGAAAATGTATTTTCAATGCAAAATCGGTTTATAAATTTTAAATTGTGTAGATTTCACACTTTCACAAGACTGCTAGTAACATTTAAAAAATGAAACAAATGCCATGGAGAGACATAGATATAAACACACAACCTCACAAACAGAAGTCGACACCTCTAACCACTGAGCTACTAGCAACATTCAAGAATGCAATCTTAAATCTGCTACAATTGTCACCAAGCAAAGAAGCTTACATTCTATCGTACAATTGCATTAAAGTATTTTTAAAAAATTTATATTATTTTTATGCATACACGGCTTATGACCACATTTATTGGAGAGCTGTTTAAATTCATCGCATTTAATATTTTAAAAACTTTTTAAAGTGAAATGTTGTATTAAAAACATTTAGTTATTTTCAGTAGGGGTCTGAATCACATGTTTCTATAATCACATTGATTGTTTTTTTTATATTCTTTTTAAATAATTACGTTGCAGGCCACATTGTTTTGCAAGTCGGCGCACAAACAAGCGAACATGTACAGGCGTTAATGTAGGCGAATATAATTTGCAAACTCTTAGGAGGCAGGCTCGTGAAATTCAGTTTGCAAGTATAATTACTAGCTCAGCAATGTATGTTTAAGCCCTTTATAACCATAGTGATTAGCCTTTGCTTCATACTGATATTTTTAACAGAAAAACAGTTTATAACAGACTGGTTACGATAAAGGGTTAATTAAGAAAAACGTTATTGCGTTTTTGTGTTTGAACTTTTTGGGTAGGAAGGTAGCACCTTAGCAAAGAAGGGTCATCACTGAGTTTGTGGTGTGGTTCACGATTTATATCGTAGTAACAGTTAAATATAACAAACACCTTGTCTTCGCCTATGTGTTTCAAAGGAAAACGGAGTTAGCTGTTACAATACTACGAAAAACCAGGTCCCTTTTGTAAAGAAGTATTTACATGCAACGTTGCTTTCATGCCACAAAGTTGACTGGGTTGAAATTCAACTCGGAAGTATTAAAATCTTGTTTAAACACGAATTGTACTGCTATCGGCCGTACAATTAGAATAGCAACAGAGATTTCGTCTTCACAAAATACTTCAACTCCGTTATGCACTATTTTATGGACACAGCTCAAGTATAAAATTCTGTGTGTCTGTATATAGAAACATAACTGGATTTATCTGTCTCGTTTATCATGATTCACTTATTCCATGCCGGAGTTTTCATTTAAAAAAAAGAATTATGTAATGAAATCATTAGGAAGATTTTAATGAAATGGAGTTGTGACTCGACGTCCAAACTATTATTATATTTGATCACCCTACCATTTGAAAAGCCAATATATATACATATATATATACATATACACACGTCGAATATAAAATATAATGAGTGGGCATGTGTGCTCTCTGAGCCTCCTCCTTTTCTCTTGGTTATTGCGACTATCAGGTAAACAAGGTAAATATTTAATTATTTACAGAAATTAAGTCAAAAAATTAATTTTAACAACCGTTTATTTGATCGAACTTAGTGTTTTTTATTTAAAATAAGAACTTATTCATTTAAGTATTATTTGTTATTCAGTTTCTAGTTCTGAACAAACCTTGTCGTCCTTATTCTAATTCCTTATTTTTGAGAAATTAATTTTGAAAAGTAAACAAACCTGCATTTTAGAATTAATTAAAGAGTATACTCTGTTTAACCACACACTAATGAAAATTACATAACTACAGCGTTCAGAACAATGGCAATATAATTATATAAGGAGTTGGTAATAAAATTCAACTTATTATACAACCACCAAACACAGAAACAATTGTTATAATTAAAATACTTTTTAATATAAATTATCTTTCATTTAAAACATTATGATAACTACAAAAAGAAAAATCCCTAATTATTAAATAATAAACTAAACGAAATCCATAACTAACTGTTAATCCAGTAGAAAAATAATACATAAAATAAGAAAATTAATTAATAGATCCTATAGAATAAACCTTTTAATAATGCATAGTATAGCAACACCATTACTAAGGAAACTTTTAACACTAACACAACAACACCATGATTAAAAAGGGGCTGCATTAAAATTCAGACGTAGGCTATGCGAACAAAGCAATTTGACAAATTTAACTGAGTAAAGTAACCATTTTCTTTACAAGCAGCCAAATTACAGAACATCATATAACTTACACCAAAGAAAAAATATTATTTAAATGGGAAATGATTTATTTTAACAGGACAAGAAATTTGTATTTTCATTCTTTTAAAACTATGTTCAAAGAAGATAATGTACAGAACATCAAATAAGTTACATTGCAGGCATATACATTGTTCGCGCAGAAAATAATATTTTCTTAACTGGATGAGATATGTGAACTTTAATTAAAATAAAATAATGTTCAAACAAGATATCGTACACCAAAACATCAAACAAGTAACATGAAACGAAAATATATGTTTTGCAAAGAAAATAACTTCTCTGAAACTGTCCAAGAAATGTATACCAGAATTCAATTTAAAACAAATTTTACATAAGAGTCTAAATGCCAGCGATAGGACTTGGTATTTTGCCCTTCTTTTTATCCAAGGCTGAGTTTTGGGAGTAATTTTTCTTCTCAGAATATTCTGTCTGGCCTTTCTCGTAGTACTTAAGATTACGCTATTACTTAAGAAAAAATTTTGTCTACCACTGAGCATAAGACTCTCGTGGATTTCAAATCAGACTTATGGGTTCTCTTTAGCTTCAAGGCTCCATTTTCGTAATGTACGCAGATCTTGCCGGTTTTCTCTGCTTCGGATATTTTTGTCTTTCCAATGGATGACAGACATTTTATCTCATTTTATTTCTATCTGTCACTAGACTACCTCCCGAGATGTGGCAAATCCTTTCTACAAAGATACTGATTGTGGATGGACCAGAATAATTGATATCACATTCGTGATTCTGAGGATGCTCTTTCTTGCTTACTGCACATTTGTAGCAGAATTTGTTTCTCAGTACCGAGGTAAAAAAAAAACACTTTGTTAGTTTTTCTGCCAATTTTGCATGCCTGGAAACAAATAATGACGTGATTTTATTAATTTAGTTTTCCTACAAGGAAAAATAACAAACTGCAAAAATCATTATGAATCAAAAATGTTGCGAAATTCAGTTGGAATCCCGCAGGTAATTAAAAGAAATTTTCGAATTCACATTTACAAAATTACGTACTTTTTGCTATGTCCCTCCTGGCGCAACCTGTGCAGAAAAACCTACGTGTCTTCATCGGTCAAGCAGTGGGAACCATTAACATATCAATATGTTCTGTTTAAAAAGAAGCCAAATGTATGCTTGCATGGTCTTTCATAAATTAGTCAGTAAAACCTTAGGAAAAGTCCATTTAGCTGTATATACTAATAAAAAAATCATACACGTGCACGTTGATTATTCACGGGATTTCAAAGCGTTATGAGTTCAGATTATTAAAAAAGAATCATACCTCACTTTTTATTTATGTTATTTTCGAGGTAAAACAAGTTTTGGACCATTAAATGTATGACTAAATTTTTTTCTTTTGTAAGACCGTTTAAAAATCGCACTGGGTTGGAGGGATTAAGAAAAAAATTGCCTTTTTTTCTAATCAAAGTGATAATTTCATTACGTCGGTGGACGTGTGGATCGCATTTGTTTGTGCGCTCGCCTGATGTAACCGGGACTTTTGTATACAGTAGCATGTGTACTGTTTTGCAGTTACACAAATGCTACACATAAATCTGAACGCTAGAAGAAGTGCGCTTGTGATTTACCTTAGTGGGAACTTGGAGCTGCGAATTATGCCGAAATAGAGATTAATTCGAAGGTGTCAGTGCAAATTGACTATGATAAAATAAATCTCCAATGTCATTAAATAAATTGTTTTACAAATCTATAAGAGCACGCGATAATCTTAATATGCAAAGTATTGTGGGATAAGTTCCTGGAATTATTTTAATTTATGAATGATAATGAAGTGACTTTCGTATGTTGATTAAATAAAATAAATCTAGTAGCAAAATAATTTAATTTGTGCAACACCACACTATTTTATGAGAGTAAAAGTAATCAGAAACAAAAACCAATGGCTCATATTACGTGGAAAAATAAAACATTTATTTTTACTATTAACATGAAGAAAAACCAACTCAAGAACTCAATCTGGCAAGTTTTCCCTAGTAAATTAGAATACAATAGATGCGTTTCTCTTTTAATCTAATTATAATTTTTACAATTTTTCTTGTTACAGTGTCGTGTATTTATTATGTGTGTTTTAAATTTGTAAGAATTTTTAAGGTGTGTTTTATGTATTGTCCTATTTCGAGTATTATCCGAGCAAGTTTTACACCAGTTTTCGTTAAACACTCCATACACACTTAGCTGCAGCACTAAACTAAATCTTGTTGGTGTAGCTCAAGTTATGTTAGAGTTGCAAAACACACAGCATAACATCACAGATCTGATGACCTACTGATCTCAAGCACATGCAAGGAAAGGTTTAAACATAAGTTGCTTCACGGTCGCAATTTGCTATGTGATATTCCCCATACATTTCAGAAAAAAAGTTGCGCTATAATTTTAGATATTTATAAATTTAATTACCGGGGGAAAACGGACAAGAAGCTGGTGCACCCTGGATACACGTACGTATACATATAACCCGTTTATCGCCCATTTTCCAAGAGAGTGAAGTAAATAATTAGCCGGTAATCCTCAATGCTGTAGCGACCGACTGATATAAGAATCAGCAGCTCGTTGAGTACCACATATGTGTTCAGCATAAACGTAAAAGTGAATGGTGTCTACTTGACAAATTTACAGGCCCTTACAAAAAGACAACTTTTTTAAACAGCATCAACTAACTATTATTGGACCCAAATGAAAACCAACTAGTAGTACAGCTTTATGCGCAGAAGGTTGGCAATACTCTTACAAAAAAAAAAAGGATGAACATTTTATACTAATATTATCGCTGCATGAAATTACAGTTTTACGACATCAAAGGAAACAAATTAATTGCTTAGGCAATACAAAAGGAAATACCCAGTGTTTCAAACGGGATTGCGATCAGTTACTGTGGTGGTATGTTGAACATCAGCTACATGTCACTGAGTTACTGCAACTTACATAATTACAAAAGATGTTTTCGAATATAAACCGTAAAATTCATTTATCAAATATTAATAATAATTTATTTTGAAAGTTTTTTTTTGTTTGTCTTTTATAGCACAGAAACCAATAGAAGAACTTTTATATTTATCACTACGGATCGAAAACGTGTGGCTTTTTCATTCACCCCTCAACAAAAAAAAGTTTCAGTAAAACAGTTCCTTCCAAGACCTGTTTGCCATTAGTGAAAACATTTGGTCAAAATAGTTTCCTGTAATGATTGGAACTTATTCGCGTTCTTCCACTGCTGGCGTAGGAATATTATGTTGAGCCAATTTTTGTAACCTGTGCTTACTTTTTTTAGGTCACATATATTCGTTTCTTGATAACTGCAAAGCGTTTTGTACGTCCCCGTTCTTCTGTGATACCTTTGCACCAATTCAACATTTTTGAAGACAACAAAAAACGTATGTAAACGGTGCAGTACGTGGAACACAAATACCCCCCCCCCCCTCCACAACCATTCCTGGACCACTTAACGCACTAGCACAGTGCGCAGTTTGGCAACAGTGGAAACTTCTAATAAGCACGGAACAAGGCAGACCGCAAGGTCCTTTCTGGGATTTGACGGGGAACAAAGGCAATCAGACACACGCCATTGAACGGAAGCGGGCTGGTTGGTTTCAGAAGGGTTGTGGTATACCGTTGTGCTCACGACCGTGCGACTGTAGCGCTCTCCTGCGTGTAACAGCTGAACTATTTCAACTGTCTGCCACATGGTTGTCTAAATGACTCACAGATATGTTAACAATCGAAATGCTCCAAGCTAATGAAATCAAGTGAGGCCTTAAGTAGTTCAGTGGTTGAAGCGCCCGACTCAAGTTTGACAGCTAGTGGGTTGAAGTCCCCATCCCTCCAAGAGTATTATTATTTTTTTTCTTTTTATGTTACCAGATGTTATGAGAAAGTGTAAAGTTTACACAATTTAAATTTTAAACCGATTTTCCATTAAAAAAACATTCTCAATACATTTAACTGTATTTTTTTTTTTTTTTTTAAGATTTGGGCATTTTTCAAACTATAAATAAATGTATTTAAAATAATTCTAATTATTTATAAATGCCTTGATTCGTAGATGTCTGGTCGTTTAACGATTCTTTAACTGTTAAATTACATATTAAAGAAACAACCAAACACGTCATAAATAGGGTGATTTTTCAAAGGATTGATTTAAAAAAGTGTGAAGAAACCGTGAAAAGACGATATAGTGTTTGGTTGAGATAATGTTCTTAAACTTTATTTTGTTTTGTTTATGATGTTAACTTTATACCACAATTACTTCAAAGCAATACTTTTTGTAGCCACTGTATACATACTGTATAATTATGTAACAGACTTTGAGAGGTGATTCCTGACGGAAAAAACAGTACGAAAATGCCAATTGTCTTATGACCGGAAACGACGTCTAAAGGTACGTACACAAAGGAAGCAGGGTTCCAGCTAGCAGGCTGCCCTCGCTGACCCCCGCGGGAAGTCGGCGTGGTAAGCAAACAGAAGATGCTGGTAAAGCAAGCAGACGAACCCGCTAGCAGGCTGCCCGCGCCGACCCACGCCGGAAGTCGGCACGGGAAGCACACAAAAGATGCCGGCAAAGCAGGCAGACGAACCCGCTAGCAGGCTGCCCGTGCCTACCAGCGTGGGCGGTCGGCACGGGAAGCACACAGAAGACGCGGGCAAAGCAAGCAGACGAACCCGATAACAGGCTGCCCGCGCCATCCCGCGCGTGAGGTTGGTACGAGAAGCACACAGAAGACGCGGGCATAGCAAGCAGACGAAACCGGTAGCAGGCTGCCCGCGCCAACCCGCGCAGGAAGTCGGAGCAGTAAGAACACAGGAGACGCGGGCAAAGCAAGCAGACGAACCAGCTAGCAGGCTGCCCGCGCCAACCCGCGCAGGAAGTTGGCGCGGGAAGAACACAGGAGATGCAGGCAAGCAAGCAGACGAACCAGCTAGCAGGCTAACCATGCCAACCCGCGCAGAAAGTCAGTGCGGCAGCAGCACACAGCAGACGCGGGCAAAGCAATCACACGAACCAGCTAGCAGGCTGCCCGCGCCAACAGGCGCAGGAAGTTGGAGCGGGAAGAACACAGGAGATGCGGGCAAAGCAAGCAGACGAACCAGCTAGCAGGCTAACAGTGCCAACCCGCGCAGGAAGTCAGTGCGGCAGCAGCACACAGAAGACGCGGGCAAAGCAGGCAGAGGAACCTGCTAGCAGGCTGCCCGCGCCGACCAGCGTGTGAGGTCGGCACGGGAAGCACACAGAAGACCCAGGCAAAGCAAGCAGACGAAACTGCTAGCAGGCTGCCTGTGCCAACCCGTGACGGAAGTTGGAGCGGGAAGAACACAGGAGACATGGGCAAAGCAAGAAGACGAACCCGCTTGCAGGCTTCACGTGCCAACCCACGCGGGAAGTCGTCACGGGAAGCACACAGAATACACGGGCAAAGCAAGCAGACGAACCTGCTAGCAGGCTGCTAGCACCAACCCGGGCGGGAAGCACACAGAAGACGCGGGCAAAGCAAGCAGACGAACCCGCTAGCAGGCTGGATGCGCCAACCTGCACGGGAAGCACACAGAAGACGAGGGCAAAGTAAGCAAACGAACAAGCTAGCAGGCTGCCCGTGCCTACCCATGCGGGAGGTCCGCACGGGAAGCACACAGATGACACGGGCAAAGCAAGCAGACGAACCCACTAGCAGGCTGCCCGCGACAACCCGCGCGGGAAGCACACAGAAAATGCGGGCAAAGCAAGCAGACGAACCCGCTAGCAGGCTGCCCATGTCAACCCACGGTGGAAGTCGGCGCGGCAGCAGCACACAGAAGACGCAGGCAAATCAGGCAGACGAACCCACTAGCAGGCTGCCCGCGTTATCCCGCGCGTGAGGTCGGCACAGGAAGCACACAGAAGACGCTGGCAAAGCAAGCAGACGAAACCGCTAGCAGGCTGCCCGTGCCAACCCGCGCAGGAAGTCGGAGCGGGAAGAACACAGGATACCCGGGCAAAGCAAGCAGACGAACCAGCTAGCAGGCTGCCCGCGCCAACCCGCGCAGGAAGTTGGCGCGGGAAGAATACAGGAGACACGGGCAAAGCAGGCAGAGGAACCTGCTAGAAGGCTGACCGCGCCGACCAGCGTGTGAGGTCGGCACGGGAAGAACACAGAAGACGCGGGCAAAGCAGGCAGACGAACCCACTAGCAGGCTGCCCGTGCCTACCCGTGCGGGAGGTCGGCACGGGAAGCACACAGATGACATGGGCAAAGCAAGCAGACAAAACCGCTAGCAGGCTGCCCGCGCCAACCCGCGCAGGAAGCACACAGAAGATGCGAGCAAAGCGAGCAGACGAACCCGCTAGCAGGCTGCCCGTGCCAACCCGCGCAGGAAGTTGGCACGGGAAGAACACAGAAGACGCGGGCAAAGCAGGCAGACGAACCCGCTAGCAGGCTGCCCGTGCCTACCCGTGCGGGAGGTCGGCACGGGAAGCACACAGATGACATGGGCAAAGCAAGCAGACGAACCTGCTAGCAGGCTGCCTGCGCCAACCCACGTGGGAAGCACACAGAAGATGCGAGCAAAGCGAGCAGACTAACCCGCTAGCAGGCTGCCCGTGCCAACCCGCGCAGGAAGTTGGCACGGGAAGAACACAGAAGACGCGGGCAAAGCAGGCAGACGAACCCGCTAGCAGGCTGCCCGTGCCTACCCGTGCGGGAGGTCGGCACGGGAAGCACACAGATGACATGGGCAAAGCAAGCAGACNCACGTGGGAAGCACACAATAGATGCGAGCAAAGCGAGCAGACGAACCCGCTAGCAGGCTGCCCGTGCCAACCCGCGTGGGAAGTTGGCACGGGAAGAACACAGGAGACACGGGCAAAGCAAGCCGACTAACCAGCTAGCAGGCTACCCGTGACAACCCGCGCAAGAAGTCAGTGCGGCAGCAGCACACAGAAGACGAGGGCAAAGCAGGCAGACGAACCTGCTAGCAGGCTGCCCGCGCCGACCAGCGTGTGAGGACAGCACGGGAAGCACACAGAAGACACGGGCAAAGCAAGCAGACAAACACGCTTGCAGGCTTCCCGCGCCAACCCACGCAGGAAGTCGGCATGGAAAGCACACAGAAGACGTGGGCAAAAATGGCAGACGAACCCGCTAGCAGGCTGCCCGTGCCTACCCGTGCGGGAGGTCGGCACGGGAAGCACACAGAATACACGGGCAAAGCAGGTAGACGAACCCGCTAGCAGGCTTCCCGCGCCAACCCACGCGGGAATTCGGCACCAGAAGCACACAGAAGACGCGGGCAAAGCAGGCAGATGAACCCGCTAGCAGTCTACCCGTGCCAAACAGCGCGGGAAGTCGGCGTGTCAGCAGCACACAGAAGACGCAGGCAAAGCACGTAGAAGAACACGCTAGCAGGCTGCCCGCGCCGACAAGCGCAGGAAGTCGGCGTGGGAGGCACACAGAAGACGATGGCAAAGCAGGTAGACCGACCCGCTAGCAGGCTGCCAGCGCCAACCCGCGCTGTAAGTCAGTGCGGTAGCAGTACACAGAAAACGCGAGCAAAGCAAGCAGACGAACCCGATAAAAGGCTGCCCGCGCCATCCCGCGCGTAAGGTCGGCACCAGAAGAACACAGAAGACGCGGGCAAATCAAGCACACGAAACTGCTAGCAGGCTGCCCGCGCCAACCCGCGCAGGAAGTCGGAGCGGGAAGACAACAGGAGACGCGGGCAAAGCAAGCAGACAAACAAGCTAGCAGGCTGCCCGCGCCAACCCGCGCTGGAAGATGGCGCTGGAATAACACAGAAGACGCGGGCAAAGCAGGCAGACGAACCCGCTAGCAGGCTGTGCGCGCCAACCCGCGTGGGAAACACACAGAAGACGCGGGCAAAGCAAGCAGACGAACCCGCTAGCAGGCTGCCTGTGCCAACCCGCGTGGGAAGTCGGCACGGGAAGCACACAGAAGACGTGGGCAAAGAAGACAGACGAACCCGCTAGCAGGCTGCCAGCGCCAACCCACACAGGAAGCACACAGAAGACGGGGGCAAAGCAAGCAGACGAACCCGCTAGCAGGCTGGAAGCGCCAACCCGTGCGGGAAGCACACAGAAGACGTGGGCAAAGTAAGCAAACGAACCCGCTAGCAGGCTGCCCGTGCCAAACCATGCAGGAAGTCGGCGCGGCAGCTGCACACAGAAGACGCGGGCGAAGCAAGCAGACAAACCAGATAACAGGCTGCCCGCGCCAACCCGCGGTTGAGTTCGGCACGGGAAGCTTACAGATGACACGGGCAAAGCAAGCAGACGAAACTGCTAGCAGGCTGCCCATGCCAACCCATGCAGGAAGTCGATGTGGGAAGAACAAAGATGACGCGGGCAAAGCAAGCAGACGAACTAGCTAGCTGGCTACCCATGCCAACCCGCGCAAGGAAGTTAGCGCTGCAGCAGCAAAGAGAAGACAATGGGCAAAGCAGGCAGACAAACCTGCTAGCAGGCTGCACGTGCCGACCAGCGGGGGAAGTCGGCGTGGGAAGCACACAAAAGACGCTGGCAAAACAGGCAGACGAACCCGCCAGCAGTCTGCCAGAGACAACCCGCTCGGGATGTCGCGCTAGAAGTACACAGAAGATGCGGGCAAAGCAGGCAGACGAACTAGCTAGCTGGCTACCCATGCCAACCCGCGCAAGGAAGTTAGCGCGGCAGCAGCAAAGAGAAGATAATGGGCAAAGCAGGCAGACGAACCTGCTAGCATGCTGCCCGCGCCGACCAGCGCGGGAAGTCGGCGTGGGAAGCACACAAAAGACGCTGGCAAAACAGGCAGACGAACCCGCCAGCAGACTGCCAGAGGCAACACCTCGGGAAGTCGCGCTGGAAGTACACAGAAGATGCGGGCAAAGCAGGCAGACGAACCCGCCAGCAGGCTGCCTGTGCCTACCAGCGCGGGCGGTCGGCACGGGAAGCACACAGATGACGCGGGCAAAGCAAGCAGACGAACCTGATAACAGGCTGCCCGCGCCAACCCGCACGTGAGGTCAGCACGGGAATCACACAGATGACACGGGCCAAGCAAGCAGACGAACCCGCTAGCAGGCTGCCCGCGCCAACCCGTGCGGGAAGCACACAGAATACGCGGGCAAAGTAAGCAAATGAACCCGCTAGCAGGCTTCCCGTGCCAACCCGTGCGGGAAGTCGGCACGGGAAGCACACAGAAGACGCTGGCAAAGCAGGCAGACGAACCCGCTAGCAGGCTGCCTGTGCCAACCTGCGCTGGAAGTCAGCGTGGGAAGCACACAAAAGACGCTGGCAAAGCAGGCAGATGAACCATCTAGCACGCTGCCCTCGCTAACCCACGCGGGAAGTTGGCGCGGAAAGAATACAGGAGATGCGGGCAAAGCAAGCAGACGAACCAGCTAGCTGGCTGCCTGCGCCAACCTGCGCAGGAAGTTGGCGCTGGTAGCACCTAGAAGATGCGGGCAAAGCAGGCAGACGACCCCGCTAGCAGGCTGCCTGTGCCTACCCGTGCGGGAGGTCGGCACGGGAAGTACACAGATGACACGGGCAAAGCAAGCAGACGAACCCGCTAGCAGGCTGCCCGCACCAGCCCGCGCGGGAAGCACTCAGATGACATGTGCAAAGCAAGCAGACGAACCCGCTAGCAGGCTGCCTGCGCCAACCCGTGCGGGAAGCACACAGAAGAGGCGGGCAAAGCAAGCAGACGAACCCGCTAGCAGGCTGCCTGTGCCAACCCGCGCGGGAAGTCGGCGCGGCAGCAGCACACAGAAGATGCAGGCAAAGAAGGCAGACGAACCCGCTAGCATGCTGCTCGCGCCGACCAGCGCGGGAAGTCGGCACGGGAAGCACACAGAAGACGCGGGCAAAAAAGCAGACGAAACCGCTAGCAGGCTGCCCGCGCCAACCCGCGCAGGTAGTGGGAGCGGGAAGAACTAAGGAGACGCGGGCAAAGCAAGCAGATGAACCAGCTAGCAGGCTGCTTGCGCCAACCTGCGCTGGAAGTTGGCACGGGAAGCACACAGAAGATGCGGGCAAAGCAGGCAGACGACCCCGCTAGCAGGCTGCCCGTGTCTACCCGCGCGGGCTGTCGGCACGGGAAGCACACAGAAGACGTGGGCAAAGCAAGCAGACGAACCCGATAGCAGGCTGCCCGTGCCTACCTGTGCGGGTGGTCAGCGCGGGCAGTAGCACACATAAGATGCGGGATAAGCAAGCAGACGAACCCACTAGCAGGCTGCCCGCGCCTACCCGCGCGGGAAGTCGGCGGGGGAAGCACACAGAAGACGCGGGCAAAGCAGGCAGACGAACCTGCTAGCAGGCTGCCCGTGCCGACCAGCGCGGGAAGTCGGCGCGGCAGCAGCACACAGAAGACGCGGGCAAAGCAAGCAGACGAAGGCGCTAGCAGGCTCCTCGTGCCAACCCGCGCTGGAAGTCGGCGTGGGAAGCACACAGAAGACGCAGGCAAAGCAGGCAGACGAACCCGCTAGCAGGCTGCGCGCGCCGACCAGCGCGGGAAATCGATGCGACAGCAGCACACAGAAGACGCAGGCAAAGCAGACAGAGGAACCCGCTAGCAGGCTACCCGCGCCAACCCGCACGGGAAGTCGGCATGGGAAGCACACAGAAGTCGCGGGAAGTCGGCGCGGGAAGCACACAGAAGATGCCGGCAAAGCAGGTAGACGAACCTGCCAGTATGCAGTAGAAGCCTTGGTAGAAAGATGTCTAGTTCTACGCTACATGAAGAATTTTTCCTTCTGGACAGTGTAACGTTAAAATTTCAAAGAAAGAGAACTGGAGTCCATTAAATAAACCGGAGTAGGAATCATTATGGCGAATATTTTAATTTATTTAGTGAACTGAAGAACCACAAGGAAATATTTTCCCAGTATATGAGAAGGTCGTATGAGACTTTCGATTACATGTAAACAAAAGTGGAACGTTGCTTGACGAAGACATGGTGAAATTGGCACACACAATCTATTCTACCAGAAGAAAGGTTTTTTATCAGATTAAGTTATATTTATTGAAAAGATTCATTCCATGCTTAACAATACAGCAAATAAACGTTTGTAATACATGCGTAATAGTAATAATACATATTTGTTGATGTACTCCATGTCATAAAGTACGGTATATCGTCTTAAATGTCACAAATAGGCCCAATCCACATGTCTATATTATTATTAAACCATAGTTTTCCCACATACGTATGAAAATGTATTGACGCCTGTGGTATGTGTTGTTGGCACAATACCATAAGTAGCATTCTCATGTGATGAAGAAAACTCCGGAGTCGCTGTAATAAATACCTGTGCGGTGGACTTGGAGACACTAGCAGACGAACAATCTAAAGAATGCAGCGAGTGTGGAGATGAGAAACAATCATTGCGATATGCTAATTGTTCTACGAGTTCTTGCACCTTATTCCGAAACGACAACACGCGAGTCCGGTGTTTTCCTGGCGTGGGGAAGTTAACTCTTAAAAAACAGAAAGTCTCCGTCATCATGATGCAGTGATGTTTTTTCCTGAAGATATTGCAGCTTTTGCTTTTCCAGATCTAACAAACTTTCATTAAATTTGTCCGTAGCTGTACGTTTCCTTTTCCTTGTTGGTGCAGATGAAGTCGCTGGTGGAGTTGCAGAATGTGTGTCAGTGCTGTCATCGTTAACCGTTTGCACGCAGTCTTCTATCTTGTGGTCAACAACCTCTCCATTATTCCCTTTGTCAGAGATTGGCGAGGTTTTGGAGCTAGAAAGCGAAATGTCATTCGATTCGGCTGGTTGAGTAGGAGCAACAATCTCCATTGAGTTTGCAGACGTTATCTTGCTTAAATTACCTGAACTATGTATTTCTGTAACAACAACCTTTAGAAAGAGCAGCGACTGAAAATATGGCCACTTTGTCACACGTTCGGAAACTACACCATCCCCTGCGCGAAGGTGGAATTTTTCCCACTTCTACAGGAAACTGATCCCTGAAATATTTCCACTTCCTTCTTGCTGTATATTCTGAAACATAAAATAACGAATCCACCAGTACTTGTTTAACTGTGTTCAAGTGGCGAAAAAGTTGTGCATTTTGTATGTTACAAACATTTAATTTGGCATTACATGAAAAACGTATGTTGCATGAAGAAATTTTAGAACCTCATGAGGAAAGTGATTGAAATTAGACATTCCCTTACGTATGGGAATCATTCCTTTTACATTTACTTTCAATTGTTTGCATAGCTTCATAATAATACTATTTCCTGCAGTGAGACAATGTTGCAAAATATCCATGAAATCGAGAGAAGCATTTTTGTTTACTGCAACTGCCTTGTTACAGATATAAACACACTGCAACTTACTACCGTAATGTTCGTTTCAGGTATTTAGCAACGGGAGCCTCGTTCAAGCCACTATCGTTCTCTTTACGAATGGGAGCATTTACCGTCGTGAAGATAATTGCCGAGACAGTAACCGCTATATGGGATGTTCTGCAGACGGGACACATGCCAGTGCCAACAAAGGAAAGTATGACAATTGTTGCCGAGGACTATTTCAAGATTTGGAACTTTCATAACACTGTTGGTACTATCGATGGAAAACATGTCCGTGTTGTATGTGTGAAGAATTCAGGTTCAATGTGTTTTAATTATAAGAAGTACTTTTCCATTGTTCTCCAAGGTGGATGTGACGCGAAATATAAATTTATTACAGTAGATAATGTGATGGTGGTACAATTCACGCCTCGGACTTAAACCAGTTACTTAGCAATGGGCAACTTGACGTTCCAGAACCTGCATGAGGGGCTGTCATATTTGTGTTTATAGGAGACGAAGCATGGCATACCCTTCCTTTCCTGTTACAACCATACAGCGGCAACAATTTGACAATTCAACAATTCAACAGGAATGCTTTAATAAACGGTTGAGCAGGGCTAGAAAATCTATCGAATGTTCTTTTTGTACACTATATGCAAAATACGACTACTTTCTAAATGCATCGAAACTGACATTACAATGGCAGATGATATCATTACGTGCATGTGTATTTTGCATAACACTATTCTGGACACAGGCGGTTTTGAAAGACGGTTTCTGACGTAGAAGATACGGCTGAAAGACATCACCCGGGGCATGCTGCAGGTAAAACCGGCAGCGATATTTTTACAATACGTAACTTGAAAACCATCCTTTGGTGTACAACCCATAAACAGAAGTGTGCGGACCTTTACGTGTGCATGGCATCACATTCGGCGGCACTAACTAGTGGCAAATTATATTTAAACGTGTTCAAAACTTACGTTACAAATAAATGTATTGCACAGACTTACCATCCACATTCATTTCTTGGCTGATTTCTTTCCAGCATTTCTGCAGAACAAGTCGATTGGCGCGCGAACTATCCCGCTTATCCCAGATGGGACGTCATTTATACACAGCACTAGTAAGAAGATCTATGTGCATTATTTTTTTACCACACCACAGCACTTGCGGATGTACTACCTGCGCCGGTAATCAGCGAGCAATAACTACCTACTCATTCCGGCAGGCTGGTCTGCGGAGGCGTACCAGCGCCGACCAGCCTGCGCCTACTTTCATTGTAGGCGCTTGCACCTGCTAACACACGGACTTCCTGAAGCCGACCGGCGCCGGCAGCCTGCTAGCTAGAAACCTGCTTCCTTTGTGTACGTACCCTAAGGGAAGAAAAACACCTGAAAGTTGGGGGCTGTAAATTTTTTTTAAATTTTGTAAAATGGAAAGAAATTAATATAATTGCTAGTAAACGTCATATCGTAACTTATTATTAATATGTATCCATTTTATTAAATAAAAACGATTTTTAAAGCCAAACTTTAAGGGGTGTTTTCTACCCTTGGACGTTGTTCCCGGACGTGTGTGAATCGGCACTTTCGTAATTTTTTTTTTGCAGTAAGGAATCGCCTCCCAGAGTGTGCAGCACGAGTTACGAAACATTCTGTATAGTAGAGTGTGGGCCGCAGAAGAGGGCCGCAACAAGTTGACGAGGTCCGCACAATGGTTCCAGGCGGCCCGTGCTGGGCTGTCTAATTCGGGACGAAGCTTCTGGCCGAATTCCACCTCCAGCCGCCTCGCGCAGTCGCCAGCGCGAGAACAGACAGGGGGAGAGAGGGGTAAACACAGGGGGGGAGTTCGCTGTTTCACGTCCGCGCCGGAATGAAACGGTAAACTGCGCGCGCAGAAATAAACCCCCCTTCTGCTTTCGCGGTCGCGGGGGCCTGCCTCACCTGCACTGTGTCGCTGCGTTTCCAGAGTATCTCTCGGCCCCTACGTGCCATCGAGAAGCTGGGATTTTAATTAATCGACACTTTGGACAGGGGGCCGCGGTGGTGTGGCGGTCAGACTACTCGCCTCCCACCTATGCGAACCGGGTATTCTATTCCCGGCGGGGGTCGCTCCCGGATTCTCTCGCGTGGTAATCGTGCCGCACGATGCCGCTGGTCGGCCGGTTTTCTCAGGGATCTTCCGTTTACCCCGCCCCTGCATTCCGGCGTTGCTCCATATTCTCCTCGCTTCATCCTCATCGGCTCTCAAGACCTCGATGTTAAGAGCAGTCCAAATCTCTCTACTCAATAACTCAACAACACTCCCATTTTCGACGTTGCTGGTTGTTGTACTTCACTTGCGCCGTATCTTTGTTTCATTATTTCGGTTTTTATATAAAATCATTATTACTAATATTAAAAAAATTATAATAGATATTACGTACATCTATTTAAGCCACGAAAGTATTAATTTTTATAACTGAAATAAACGTCATGAATATAAATTATTAAAAATATGTTTTGAGCACTGGTACAAATATTTTCAACCATAAATTTGGTAGCGTATTTACTAATTTGTAATGATTTGTGCATTTCGCACAGTCATGTGTTTGAAAAGCGTAGCCATCAAAACACCCACCTACAACACAAGCAATACTTGTGNTGTGCATTTCGCACAGTCATGTGTTTGAAAAGCGTAGCCATCAAAACACCCACCTACAACACAAGCAATACTTGTGGGTAGTGTTTACCACCCAGACCAGATAAATGTTTACGTCTGTACGCCATTCACCGACCAGCACTTGAAGATGATCGTGCCTAACTCCGTATTAACAAAATCAGGAATCTTCCATAATATGAGGTCCTCAATAAGACGGTTCGAGTATCGCGCAGGCATTTAGAGAATGAGTACGTATACAGAATTTTCGGAAACTCACTACCCAAACTCCTGACATAATTAGTTTCTTTGGACCAATAGTAACAAAAAAACCCTGTACGGTTATATCCGGGAACGTATTTTTATTTCAAATAATTGTGTTCAAAGTTGCGGAGTACAGAAGCTGCAGAACGAGGCGTTGCGGTAATGCATGTAGCACAAGTTTCATATGTCATAGGCGCGCCACACGCAAATTATTACATATGCAGAGTCGTGCGCCTATTTCCTATGCAACTTGTCCTACACGTATAATCCTACCGCCTTGTTCTCCAGGCGTTGTGCACTACGAGTTTGAACACGAATGATATAAAAATACTTTTCCGGATGTAAGTGTATAGGGATTCTGCATTACATCTGGTCCAAAGAAACTATTTCTGGACTTTGGGTACTGAGTTTCCGAACAGACTTGATGTCAAAGGGAACACCACGTAAATTCCCTTCTGTCTACCTATTGCTTACTAACAGAAAATTCAGAACCTATCAATATGATAACAAATCTCTTGCCATCTCGGCACGTATTATAACATAAACAAAGACTACAGCACCCAGCAAAGTTTGCAGCTAATTATGAAAGGTAATTTTGTGTCTTCCCTTTTTTTTAAGTATTGAATGAGCTGGTGCATAAGTAACACACTGGATTGGAATTCGGCGAAGATCCGGGTTTGATTCCCGGTCCAGCCGTCTTGATTATTCGCTCTCACAGATTCCATATATCGCTCCAAGAGAATGTCGAGATGGTATATTTAGTACAGGCAATGTCCGAATCCTTACTTACTCCTGATTCCCTAAGTAAACAGGCTCTCTAACTCTTCACACTGTTTTAGACGAGACGTTAAGCAACGCATAAATAAGTCGCATTATAAAGTTATTGCGAAAATATAACACAATATTGCTTTATTCCTTATATACTCATTCAGGTAAGGCATGTTGTACGATAGGTAATATTATAACGTGCAAAGTCTGAAGCTAGCATCACTACTGAATGCCCGTTTTGCTGTATGATTCTATTGGATACTGCCGGGACACAAAAATATCTTATAATTGGTTGCTACTTGTGCATTGTACCAACAGAAACTATCCCCATAAGTTATACTGCGTAAGCTGTAAAAGCTAGTCACATGCAAAATTCCCGTTATTATTTGGCATCAGGCTAAACTTCACAGTACTGTATATACTCGAGCCGGCGTCATTTCTCCACTGGCTGCTTCGCAGATGTGAAGTCACTCCCTTTCTGATTGAAATGCACTTGGATTGGCGCACACAACTGTGAAGGGTTCATTTATTGGCGCAGAGTTATGAAAAGCGTGTCAACAAAGTATGGTCCAATGAAAAACGTATTGAAAAGGTACGAGTACATGTGTTTTAAGTTTAAGAACTTTGCAGTTCCGTATTTATAATTAATTTGTTAGTACTTTTGACACCGAAAAAGCATTTTTTTTAAAACCTAAAATGAAAAATTAATGTGTAAGTCAAGGGGTTCAAATGGCATATTTAATTATGTACATATTTCTTACTATTAGCTTAATGTAAACATATATTAACATATATTTACTTCCAAAATTTTACAATGTCCCTTGGTCAACGCGTGAATATTACGAGTGTTTAAATGTATAAATGTTTTTATGAAGGACACAGAACAGACTACATAAGTAACAAAGGAATTTTCATAAAAAAAAAAAAGATACACAAATTAGACTTGAACCAAATGTTACTTTCATATGGTCACAGAGTGATGTAACTTTGCGCAAGACGGGAGCTTATGTTGATGTTACTGGCTTTGATGTTTACGCACTCACTCGCTGGCTTAGCAACGTAGTGGGTCGGAAATGAGTCTGTTTACCTAATGGAGTTTTCCAGTTAACTGCACCGGGTCCTGCCTAACTGCGTACCTGAAAACTAAAATAAAGTTAAATCATCGCATGATTGCCCCGAAATGCATGCTTATTTGTGCGGCATGCGTGAGCTCGAATACCTGCCCTGACTGAGGGGATCATTGCACTCGGCGCGCACTCGTTCATTGCACTCCACTCTACGATTGTTAAATGAGAACCCACTGCACTGTGTATGCGACTGTAACAGCCGGCACTCAATGAACGCAAGGCTGTGCAAACATTCTCTGGGGAAAAAAAAATTAGCAATGAAGTTGCATCAGAATGGTTCTGAAATTGACTTTTATCGTAGCACAAATTCAAATTCTGTGCCGACATCACAATTTCATGTTACTACATATCTCTTTGTTTCATGAACAGTGCTAATATCGCTAAACCGCTTCTTTTAAAGGAGCTGTCGGCAAAGTAGTAGTAAAAATGTGCCGCATAAGTTCTACTTACAATATATTCCTCCGCCCCATGCAAACAAAGCTTAACTAAATCTAGGAAAACACAACGGGATGACGCACCATATTAGCGCGCACTCTGTTTAATAATATTTTTCATGAGAACTATTTACTACTAGGCGCTAGCAGCGAACGTATTTTCTCTCTGTTTTTATTCGTGTTAATTATAAAAGTAATGTCATAGTTTATAAATAAAAAAAATAAAAGTTCAATAAAAAAATAAAGGAGACACTTATGGTAACAGAAGTATGAAACTCCTGTGATACATGGCGTATTTCGGAAAAAACCAAACACTCCATACACGGGANATGGCGTATTTCGGAAAAAACCAAACACTCCATACACGGGATGATTAAAAAAAGTGAGAAGATACTGCGAATATACTTTATCAGCAAACCTACATTAACAATCTAGACGGGATACGGGCAAAGACATTCAAATCCCAAAACCTTAGTTTCCCCCCCTCAGTGATAAAATGCGTCAAAGCTGTCGTCGGCGAAGCGTGGGCGAGCTGCGAAGCGAGCGGTATTTGATTTCCGCTTTGAGAACGTGCATTTTACCCGCGGTGTACTTCCGTGCAGGGCGCGACCAGTGAACGTCGAGCAGTGACGCTTGCACGCCACTTGGAGAAGAGTGTCTCGTAACGCACTTGCGCTAGCAGTCTGTTCACGGCGAACCAAGCACTCGTGAAAGCCCTGCTTACGCACGTTGTTTATTCTTCCGCGTGTAAGAACTCAACCAGTGGGTGGGTATACACATCTCTACTAACTAGGGAGTTAAAATATTTAATTTGTTTTGCAATTTTTCTGGGNACCTGAAAACTAAAATAAAGTTAAATCATCGCATGATTGCCCCGAAATGCATGCTTATTTGTGCGGCATGCGTGATCTCGAATACCTGCCCTGACTGAGGGGATCATTGCACTCGGCGCGCACTCGTTCATTGCACTCCACTCTGTGATTGTTAAATGATAACCCCACTGCACTGTGCATGCGACTGTAACAGCCGGCACTCAATGAACGCAAGGCTGTGCAAACATTCTCTGGGAAAAAAAAAATTAGCAATGAAGCTGCATCAGAATGGTTCTGAAATTGGCGTATATCGTAGCACCAATTCAAATTCTGTTTCCGGCATCAGAATTTCATGTTACTACATATCTCTTTGTTTCATGAACAGTGCTAATATCGCTAAACCGCTTCTTTTAAAGGAGCTGTCGGCAAAGTAGTAGTAAAAATGTGCCGCATAAGTTCTACTTACAATATATTCCTCCGCCCCATGCAAACAAAGCTTAACTAAATCTAGGAAAACACAACGGGATGACGCACCATATTAGTGCGCACTCTGTTTAATAATATTTTTCATGAGAACTATTTACTACTAGGCGCTAGCAGCGAACGTATTTTCTCTCTGTTTTTATTCGTGTTAATTATAAAAGTAATATCATAGTTTATAAATAAAAAAATAAAAGTTCAATAAAAAAATAAAGGAGACACTTATGGTAACAGAAGTATGAAACTCCTGTGATACGTGACGTATTTCGGAAACAACCAAACCTTCCATTCACGGGATGATTAAAAAAAGTGGGAAGATACTGCGAATATACTTTATCAGCAAACCTACATTAACAATCTAGACTGGATACGGGCAAAGACATTCAAATCCCAAAACCTTAGTTTCCCCCCCTCAGTGATGGAATGCGTCAAAGCTGTCGTCGGCGAAGCGTGGGCGAGCTGCGAAGCGAGCGGTATTTGATTTCCGCTTTGAGAACGTGCATTTTACCCGCGGTGTACTTCCGTGCAGGGCGCGACCAGTGAACGTCGAGCAGTGACGCTTGCACGCCACTTGGAGAAGAGTGTCTCGTAACGCACTTGCGCTAGCAGTCTGTTCACGGCGAACTAAGCACTCGTGAAAGCCCTGCTTACGCGCGTTGTTTATTCTTCCGCGTGTAAGAACACAACCAGTGGGTGGGTATACACATCTCTACTAACTAGGGAGTTAAAATATTTAATTTGTTTTGCAATTTTTCTGGGACGTGCGTTTCAGAAAAATTTCCCCAGTTATTTAAGTTTCTCTTGTAATGTTAGATACAAGTAAAGTACTTATACGTGTTTGGGGTTTTTTTTTATATACCCCTATTCAATGTATTTGCCGTTACTTATTTTTACAGTTCATTGGTTTGCTTCAATTATCTGGCTCTGTGCAAGAACGATGTAATCGTTGGTACACATGATGCTGTTTTTTTTTGTTTACTGTCCCTGTGTTGTATTCGCACATTTGTAAACTTGTCATGAAAAATAAACAAAGCATATAAAAAAAACTTATACGTGTATCTAAAACATACTGACAAATTCCGATAGGTTACTCCTGAGGTGGAAATAGAAATATTGATATAGGCAACCCATGGTCCAGGTCAAATAGCAACAGCGGTAGACGCTTCCAAAGTTTGAGAAAAATATAATTTGTTGTCACGGGAATAACGTGCGTATATTTTCACGGGAACACTCGCTGGCATGAGCTCAGTAAAGTTGGTAACGACGGAGAAAAGTAGTGCCTTGTCTTTACGTTGAATTGTTAAGTGTTGGTAAACACTTGTGAATACTGAAATAACTTTTCTTTGCTTTCCGTTTTTTTTAATGCATGTAAGTGTAAAAATTATAAATTTTGTAAAATGTTTACATTTATAATAATTTTACTTGACCGTGATCAGGCCCATGGCAATGTAAATATTACACACAAAATATGGTAACGTCACAAAATGCTATCGGCAAACATTTGTACACAAAATACAGAATATGAAATAAGAAATACTGTGTACTGTATCTTAATAGAGCACCGTATTCAATTTGTTCTGGGTTGTAAAAATATAAAAATAAATCTCATGAGCTCAAATTTTCTTTTTTCAAAAATTTCTTTACAATAAAAGTATTGAGTGTTAATATTTAATTATTCCTCAATCAAGTTAATGTTTTCAACTACTGTACCATCCTTAAATTCGAAAATTGTTTCCAATACACAAATTCCTTACAAATACACGCAGGTGTAATTTTCAATGAAAACAAATTAATCTGTTTGTGCCACAATATATTTTGAGACGTCTTTACTGATATAAGAACTTTGCTGCCTCCAATAATTTTTTGGTAACCACAAAACGGTTTTTCTTTTTTTCCAATGTGGCCATGTGATTTTAACACTTCTTTTGGTAATTTATTGCCAACGTTGAGGAAATGTACAGAATACAGAAATCATTATATAAAAACTTAAGGGTTCCGCCTGCCTGACGCTTGAGTATCGTTGCAGTGTGTTTGAAATTATTTTTTTTTTTACGAAACTATTAAACTTGCCATCAGTATGATTACCTACAAAAAGACGTACCCTAGACGAGGACNACGAAACTGTTAAACTTGCCATCAGTATGATTACCTACAAAAAGACGTACCCTAGACGAGGACGTAATTTTAGTTTTAAGTTATCACGCACGTTGCAAATGTCATTTTGGAATCCTCCAACATTTTTTGATTACTGCTTTTTCATAGTGCCGTACCTTAAAACATACTAGCTCGAAGTAGTAGGAGTATGATGATTTTCGGTCGAGGGTGCGGGGGCCGGAGCTGTTCATGCTCTGTCATTCCGGTCGTCCGGCGGCCATTTCCCCACAAACGTTCCCTTTTTCTCTTTAAAATTAATCATTTCCCCCTCAAAATTGACTAAACTGCCCTCAAAAGTTCCCTTTTCCCTTTAAAAATTTCCTCTTTCCCTCAAAATTTCTCATTTCCCCCTAAAACAAGCACCGAACCCCAGTTGCAAAAACGCTCCCCCGAAAGGCACTTTTCGACCCATTGAAAGGATTTGCGGGATAGTTTTCAAGGGCAGAGCAGTGGCAGCCATATTGGTTTTATAGGTTTAGGGTATGCCAAATGGATACACACAGGGTCCAGGGTCCGGAGTCAGACTTGACCATCTGCTATCTTAGTTCTGTTAGCCATCTTGTCCGCCAAGTAAGATGTTGGTGACCTTGACCTTGAAATTTGACCTTGACCACGTACCTATGACCTTGGAAATGTTGAACACAAAATATACTAATAAATTCCAAAATTTCCAAAAAATGTATTCAAAAAATATTTAAAAACTATGAAAAATATATAAAAAGCCCAAAAAATTCCAACAAAATTCCAAAATAATTAAAAAAATTTAATTTACAAATATTTTAAAAATTACTAAAAATATATAAAAATTCCAAAAAATTACCAACAAATTACAAAAAATTCCCAAAAAACCTTGACACTTGACTCAAGATCCCTGACTCAAGACTCAAGACCCTTCACTCAAGACTCAAGACACAGGAATCATGTCTCACAACCCTTGACTCAATACTCAAGACTCAAGACCCTTGACCCAAGACCCTCGACCAAAAGTTAAAAAATTAAAACAATTACAATTTTGAATGTTTGGACATAACGGGGCCCGGAGCCGAAACCGGCATCATGCTTTGTCATTCAGGTCTTTTGGCTGCCATCTTATGGTGAATATCGGGCAACGCCGGAATGGAATGCAAGGTTGGGGGAAACGAGAGATCCCTGAGAAAACCTGCCGACCAGCGGCATCGTCNATTTTGGAATCCTCCAACATTTTTTGATTACTGCTTTTTCATAGTGCCGTACCTTAAAACATACTAGCTCGAAGTAGTAGGAGTATGATGATTTTCGGTCGATGGTGCGGGGGCCGGAGCTGTTCATGCTCTGTCATTCCGGTCGTCCGGCGGCCATTTCCCCACAAACGTTCCCTTTTTCTCTTTAAAATTAATCATTTCCCCCTCAAAATTGACTAAACTGCCCTCAAAAGTTCCCTTTTCCCTTTAAAAATTTCCTCTTTCCCTCAAAATTTCTCATTTCCCCCTAAAACAAGCACCGAACCCCAGTTGCAAAAACGCTCCCCCGAAAGGCACTTTTCGACCCATTGAAAGGATTTGCGGGATAGTTTTCAAGGGCAGAGCAGTGGCAGCCATATTGGTTTTATAGGTTTAGGGTATGCCAAATGGATACACACAGGGTCCAGGGTCCGGAGTCAGACTTGACCATCTGCTATCTTAGTTCTGTTAGCCATCTTGTCCGCCAAGTAAGATGTTGGTGACCTTGACCTTGAAATTTGACCTTGACCACGTACCTATGACCTTGGAAATGTTGAACACAAAATATACTAATAAATTCCAAAATTTCCAAAAAATGTATTCAAAAAATATTTAAAAACTATGAAAAATATATAAAAAGCCCAAAAANATAAATTCCAAAATTTCCAAAAAATGTATTCAAAAAATATTTAAAAACTATGAAAAATATATAAAAAGCCCAAAAAATTTCCAAAAAAAATCCAAAATAATTAAAAAAAATTAATTTACAAATATTTTAAAAATTACTAAAAATATATAAAAATTCCAAAAAATTACCAACAAATTACAAAAAATTCCCAAAAAACCTTGACACTTGACTCAAGATCCCTGACTCATGACTCAAGACCCTTCACTCAAGACTCAAGACACAGGAATCATGTCTCACAACCCTTGACTCAATACTCAAGACTCAAGACCCTTGACCCAAGACCCTCGACCAAAAGTTAAAAAATTAAAACAATTACAATTTTGAATGTTTGGACATAACGGGGCCCGGAGCCGAAACCGGCATCATGCTTTGTCATTCAGGTATTTTGGCTGCCATCTTATGGTGAATATCTGGCAACGCCGGAATGGAATGCAAGGTTGGGGGAAACGAGAGATCCCTGAGAAAACCTGCCGACCAGCGGCATCGTCCGGCATGATCTCCACATGCAAACATCCGGGAGCGACCTCAAAGGGAATCGAACACGGTGATTGCGCAAAGAGACGATGAGGCGTATTATGCTTGTGCCTTGGTCGTGCTCAGCGATCTCACGCTTGTGGGCTTCTGACACGCAATATACGTCCTGGTAGGCGGAACGCACATTGTTCACTGTCAGATAAAAAATGTTATGCCTGATATACGTAACGCCGTTGTAATAACAAATACCTACTCCATGAAACTAAGTATTCTACTATATTACTGCTAAGTTGTACATGTGTATTTTCCCCAAGAGTAGTTTACGGTTAGACTGGGCGCTGTTTACACTGTTTCCTTATCCGTAGGTCAGACCTTTGATTGATACCAGAGTAGTTGGCTACCCTTTTATTTGCTTTATTGATCGGTAATCTTAACACTTGTTATCAGCCTCGCGGTCAAGATATATACTCACAACTTTTAACTACTTCCCTTCCACTGTTATGAATAACCTTTCTTTTATACGTTCCTAAACAATCAATAGCATTCAACGCGAACGACTTCTGCAGTTCAACTGCGTGTGGTGGCATAATGTGTACAGGTCGGAAGCTAATTTGCCGAAGTTGCGCACGCAGGTGTTTCCCTTTCTCCCAGCAAACCCTCGCACCCATGCTCAAACAAGTGCCACGACGTCTGCCACAGACGGTATTCGTGTTACACTTCCATAACTAGTGAACCAACAAGCAAATATCTGGCAACCTTACGTACACGTGCCCACGTCGCTCTGAAGAAGGTTTGAGGGTGGCATTCTTAAACATTTTGTTTGCGGTCCCGCAAACTTCTCGCGTATAAGACGGGACTGTCTGTTAGGGGTTTCTTAAATATCTTGCAAACCAAGCTTGAATTCATGAACGAAGNCTCGCGTATAAGACGGGACTGTCTGTTAGGGGTTTCTTAAATATCTTGCAAACCAAGCTTGAATTCATGAACGAAGTTTGTGAGTCCCTCTTTTGCAAAGCGTTTGAGAGTACGATGATTTTCTGAGCCCTGTGTGCGAGGCTTAAAATGCAAAACACGTTTACAGACATCGGCAGTTGGCAACAAGGTTTTAACTGAAATGGATTAGCCAAAGATCAGATGCGTTGTTAAACATATTTGTAAATTAAATGAGTTACAAAGTGTTTATGAAATCTTTCTTAATTTGTTCTATATATTCTGCCATGGGATTATTTTCTCTACAGTGACATAAAATTATCTAACTGATACTTAAAATTTAAAAAAAACTAACACGAAAACCTACAACCAACGGCAATAATTAGAAATATGAATAGTAATAGGAATCATGGAATATTCAATGTACCATTTAACCACGGTGTGCTTGGTAGTCGTGTGGTTGTGAATAACAGAGTTGTGGTATCAGGCTTGTGGTATTTTGGTAAATGTTCATATCCCGATTCAGAAAAAAAATTAATTTTTAATATTATACTCCTTGCAACTCTAACACTATGGATCTTATATTATTTTCCTCCAAAACACTTTATTAGCAACACAAACAGCTAAAATCAATGAGAGATTTTACAGACAGTTACGTGGAATTCGTGGAAATTTTCTTTTCTAGTGAAAACATACTCGTAAACATAGAAATATGTATGACACTAGTTCTATTCCTAACCTCGAAAAATGTTTTTAAACATATTTACTTGGTAGCCATTAAAAACAATACTTATGCTGTGTCGAACTATGATAAAACGAGCGAGTAGCAGATAAATATAATCGTACATAATCCATCGGTTTCGAGGAAATTTTTTTATTTTCTGTATTAATTTTTACCCCTCCATCTGTGCGAGTCAAGAACAGTATGCCGCCACTTTAAAACAATTGCATCTGCCAGTGCATTGCATCTCAAATATCGAAACGATGTAAGGCGTGCGCCATTTTTACGAGCACGAGGAGAGGTTAACGGGATGCGAGTCGTTTAGGGTAGGTCAAGGCCTCTCGTAACATTGAGAGTGCGCACAACTGTAGCCAACATGCGCGCAACTTGCTAGTCGTTTAAGAATCTCGTTTTCCTGCCAAAACNTTGAGAGTGCGCACAACTGTAGCCAACATGCGCGCAACTTGCTAGTCGTTTAAGAATCTCGTTTTCCTGCCAAAACAAGATGCGCGCCGAATGTGGCGCACATATCCACCGTGCTGTGTGTAAAATTGAAAATACAAGTAAAAAATTTTGTAAGTACAAGAATGTTGTACTCGGTAAAATTTTTATTAGGGAGGTTATATAAAACGTTTTTGCCATATATTAAGTTTTGATCATTTCAGTTTAAAAGTGATGCTCTAGATTGTGTGCCAAGTTATATTGTGCCTGCTTGTATAAATAAAGCATATTTTATTCACACAGTCTTCCTTATAAATTATATTACACTCATCCGCGACATTTTATTAAGCAAAAAAAAAAAAAGAAGCAAATTACCATCAGTTTGTTCGTTCATAACCATGTTTTTATGTATTTGAAAAACTTATGTATAATTTGGAATAATTTATTTTTCAATTTGCGTATAATGTCGCGCAGGAAAAAAAAGCCTATTTATTTCTATTTTATGTCTAGCTGCCAAGTTTCGTTTTAATTCGTGCCTTTGTGCCATGCCTTAAGCTCGTGACACCATCAACACCAGCCTGAGTGGCCGTGCGAAAACCGAAGACGTCAGTCACTAGAAAGGGGTGGCACGAACTGCGGGTGAGCTCGGGGTTAGTGGCCCCTGCGACGTGAATACGGATCGAAGCCAAGACGCCGCTACGCGCGCAGCCGGGTTATAAATAAGGGGTGGGGGAGAGGTGAGGAAGCGGGCAGGGGTGAGCGGATCAAAATTAGTTGGCAAACACGTACTCGGCGGTCCTTGCAACGAGGTGTTTATATATAGTACCCTTACGTGGCCGTTACCCGGCACGCGCGATGCAGGAGAGACGCCAGCCACATCCCTCCCAAACCCCTCCGTTACCTTACGTCCGCTTGCACGCAACCCGTAGCTCTGTCGTGCAAGGGCGGTCGCCGAGAACGAACACACTCCACTCGTGGTTACTTCCAACTTTCCTGAAGCCCTGCTGAAGTTCTACTTNGGGCGGTCGCCGAGAACGAACACACTCCACTCGTGGTTACTTCCAACTTTCCTGAAGCCCTGCTGAAGTTCTACTTCCAGAATATCCCTCCGCTTCATACTGACAAAGCCTAGCCATGTCTAGAAAACTACACCAAAGGGTCTATGCATCGCATTCATGTGAACTTAGTGTAATCATATTTTGCATAAGAACTGTTTCTTATCAGGCATTACCAACTCACCTTCTTTTCTCTCCTTGGTTTATTCGTATTGATTGTAGATTGAATGCTATGATTAAAACATTAGTAATAGCCAACTTAACAAAAGTAACACAAGTATCAAACAGTTGTGATATATTATATATTTAGCAAACAACCAGATACGTCATACATGGCGTGTTTATTAAAATGTTTGATTCAAAAAGTTCGAAGAAATCGCGAACTGACCATAACTGGGCTCTGTATATGTCCAAAAGTGAATGACAATCACGCCCCAGACAGCAAACAGTAAAATGTTTTGTAAATTTTACTGATACAGTAAGTTATTTCTTCCATTTACAAACCTCTCTAAAACGCAACGATATTCCTTATAAAGTTTATGTTTTGTAACGTCACAAGAACCGTATTCGTAATACATAAATAAAATATGTTGGTGTTGAGCATGAATCACTTCAAATCGCGAAGTCAAATCTACAAATTATCAAGCGAATGTGTAATTTGCTACGCGACAATGCATATACACAGTCTAATCACATTATTATGACCACCTGCTTGAAGTGCCATCTGCAGCGCTTAGCCAATGACGTATGGCTCGTGACGTGAGCTGGTGAAGCGGGTATATAATGCGACCGGCAGGCTGGCTGTACGCAGTGCGCTTCTTGATGCCATGGGTAAGGGAAGCGATTTAACAGAGTTGCCAAAAGGGATTACATTTCGAAAACAGCGACGTTTGTGAACTTTTCACGTGCCACTGCGGTAAAGGTGTATCGTGAGTGGACGACTGGCAGCATTGGGAATAACCGTTGTGGAAACTGTGGAGCTCCACGCGCCATTGATATCCGAGGTGAACGTCGACTACGACGGTGCGTGAAAGCCAACCGACAGGCTACAGTGGGACAGCTCACCGTCCAAAAGAACCAGGGGACATCCAGACACGTGTCTACCGCAATAGTTCAGCGAACCCTTCTGCGAATGGGGCTCAGGAGTAGACGGAAGGTGACTGCACCCATCTAACACAGGTGCATCGACGAAAACTACTGGAATTTGCTCGACAGTATGGCGACTGGACCGNGGGCGGTCGCCGAGAACGAACACACTCCACTCGTGGTTACTTCCAACTTTCCTGAAGCCCTGCTGAAGTTCTACTGCCAGAATATTCCTCAGCTTCATACTGACAAAGCCTAGCCATGTCTAGAAAACTACACCAAAGGGTCTATGTATCGCATTCGTGTGAACTTAGTGTAATAATATTTTGCATAAGAACTGTTTCTTATCAGGCATTACCAACTCACCTTTTTTTCTCCTTGGTTTAATAGTATTGATTGTAGATTGAATGCTATAATTAAAACATTAGTAATAGTCAACTTAACAAAAGTAACACAAGTATCAAACAGTTGTGATATATGATACATTTACCAAAAAAACCAGATGCGTCATACATGGGGTGTTTATTAAAATGTTTGATTCAAAAAGTTCGAAGAAATCGCGAACTGACTATAAAATGGGCTCTTTATATGTCCAAAAGTGAATGACAATCTCGCCCCAGACAGCAAACAGAAGTGTCATCTGCAGCGCGTAGCCAATGACGTATGGCTCGTGACATGAGCTGGTGAAGCGGGTATATAATGCGACCGGCAGGCTGGCTGTAGGCAGTGCGCTTCCTGATGTCATGGGTAAGGGAAGCGATTTAACAGAGTTGCCAAAGGGGATTACATTTCTGAAACAGCGACGTTTGTGAACTGTTCACGTGCCTCTGCGGTAAAGGTGTATCGTGAGTGGACGAATGGCAGCATTGGGAATAACCTACGTGGAAACTGCGGAGCTCCGCACGCCATTGATGTCCGAGGTGAACGTCGACTACGACGATGAGTGAAGGCCAACCGACAGGCTACAGTAGAACAGCTCACCGTCCAAATGAACCCGGGGGCATCCAGACACGTGTCTACCGCAATAGTTCAGAGAACCCTTCTGCGAATGGGGCTCCGGAGTGGACGGAAGGTGACTGCACCCATCTAACACAGGTGCATCGACGAAAACTACTGGAATTTGCTCGACAGTATGGCGACTGGACCGCTGCTGATTGGCGACGGGTAGTCTTCTCCGACGAATCACGTTTTCAGCTACATAGAACGGATGGACGTCAGCGTATCCGGTGAGAAACGTCGGAGAACCGACACCCTACATCCATTGCTGGACGAACACAAGACTGTGGGGGCAGTGTTATGGTCTGGGGAATGTTCTCGTGATGTTCTCTACGTCCCATCATCCGTGTGGAAGACACTCTTGATCGAGTTGGTTATGAATCTATCCTCAGTGATCACGTCCACCCGTGCATGATGGTTGTCTTTCCTCGGGAGGATGGGATCTTCCAGCACGATAATGCGCCTTGCCACACGGCTAGAAGTGTCCGCAAGTGGCTGGAAGAGCATGATCAAAATTTCAAACGTCCTCCTTGGCCCCCAAACAGCGCCGATCTCAATCCAATGAAACATCTGTGACACCACCTCGACCGTCGTGTTCGCCATCTGTCTCCTCCGCCACGCACCCTTCAACATTCGTGGGACGCACTGCAGACAGCATGGCTCCAGATACCCGTGGAGACCTATCAGCACCTGACTGAGTCACTGCCAGCTCGTCTAGCTGCTATCCGTGCTGCGAAGGGCGGTTACTCTGGTGGCCATAATAATGCTAATTCGACTGTGTGTGTATATAGGTGTATATATATATTCACATACATACACATATATATGCATGTATATATATACACACATTCTCAGTAAATTTTGTAACTAACAGTATATTCTTCGATTATAAAACTGCAACTGTGAAAATGTGCATAACGCCTGCAGACTTAATTTTCTGATGTCAATTGAAGGCACAACGTCGTAAGACAAAGTGGCCGTCTTGTAAAGGGCATGGTGTTATATGTAGTCTGATGGTTGCTGCTTAGAGTCTTGGCACAAGATTTCTCGTCAGTATAATTCAAAGTTTTTTTTTTCCACCATTTCTCAATTATTTCTTAAAGTTGTTTACGAGAGCGCAAAAAAAAAAAAAGTATTTCCAGACTCAAAAATATAACTTGAAAAATAATCCCGCAGACAAATTTTATATAACAAATTTGATGTTTAATTTTTACAAGTACACTACGAAAGATTTTTTTTTTTTTGCATTTGCATTTCCAAAACTTTTTTTTAAGTAAAAAAACAAAAAATACTGCGTAAAACACTTTATAATAGACGTAAGCTTATAATAGGGTTCAAAAATATGTTACTGCTAGAAAGGAAGAATTATGAATTGAAACAGGCAGTTTTCTTGTATGTGAAGCGAAAAGCGTTAAAATCAATTTATTTTTTTATGCATTTGTTATATAAAAGACACGTTTCAACTCTTAGGATGCTCATTTTGTAATGTAATGTCCTGTTTTCATATCGTAAATGTCCGCGTGTGTGAATGTTTTTAACCTTTTTGATGACCTTTTTTACATGACGAGCTCTTGGAGATCGAATGGCCTACTGGGAAAATATTCATAATCCCTCATTTCAAATTTTTCAGTACGTAATTTTTTTATCTGAAGCTTTACTTAAACATTTAATGTTATACTTGGCGAATGCAATATGTGAAACTTTGTTACTATATTTCGTTAGACCTTTTTAAGTAATTTTTTAAAATTATAGTTTAAAATATTTCCTTTAGGAGATATTCCTGTGTAGCACAAATATGTAAGGGATATCTACAGAATCATTTATATATTTAACGATATATATTTCTCGTATACGATTAAAGCATTATTTTTACTGTGTGAAGAGGAGACTTTTAAACGGTTACAGTCTGTTTTAATAAATACATTTTTAATAGCGTCCATCTATTACATGAGGAAATGAGGCGACACATGGTAAAAATGTTTATTAACATTTTCTTGTAATGTTGATGGGAAACCATGCTAGCAAACACCGCCGTCATTACGAATTCTCAAGATTGGATCAATTATCAGAACACGCCTTTCAAAATTTTAATATAATTTTCAGTCCAGAATTTTTACATTGCTAGCTTACATTTCCCGCTGTATACAGTTGTTCAGTAACACTCCAGTGGCTGCGATGAGAAAAAAAATGCGCATTCTCATTGATTCTGCAAGGAAGTATTTCAGGCAACGTAAGTAAGAAGCACATAAGTTACCGTACCCAGGGCGAAAGAGTAGGAAGCAAAAGATTTCGAAGAAGGACGAAGAGAAGTGAACTCGGTGCATGTGCCGGAAGACCGTGGGCAAGAATGACTTGAATAAAGGAAAGAAAAGGACGAGGCGGAGAGCATTACGGAAAGCCCCCGGCAGGAAAAAAAAAAGTCTGCGTGAGTTCAAGGAGTGCTTTCATTGGATTTACGTCGTGCGCAGAAGAAACGATTGTCTGCAAGAAGCAACATTTCTGTCTTATTTCAGAACGACATGGTCTGACTTCCGCGTTGATATCACCCACTATAAATTCCCACTTATGTTATGTTATTTCTACAAATAATAACATGTTTTAAGAAAAATCGGGTGACCCCCACTCCGAGTTTCATAGTTTCACGTATTTACATAAATACATACACATAATGGCTTGCTCGTCTATTTGACATACAATTTTTAAAATTCCAGTTTATTCAACAAAAATTTAAAAATTTTTAAATTGATTTTTTTCCTTGTAATGCTTTAAGAACCTATGTTATCGAGATATACTTAAAAGCAATTGTTCGCATGGTAACTAAAATATTAAGGCCTATTAAACCACTATTTTTTTGTAAAATGATTTGCAATCACTTGTGTAGATGCTTCTCCAATACAAATACCAGTTTGAAAGATATCGAAATGTCTCTTACAAATGCGAGGAAAATTTTTATATCTTTCAAACTTGTATTTGTATTCAGCAAGCTTGACATCGCCAGTCACTTATTAACAACTTTGGTAATTTGTCAACTTGGTAATAATTTTAAATATTTTCTTGACAGGAGAACGTAATAAACCGAGAAAAAGACCACCCTTTGAATGCGGTTTCGATCCCAAATCATTATCAGTC
>NQII01005957.1:129455-143391 GCA_002778355.1 Clitarchus hookeri
ATCTCCCACTCCTCGTACTCTGAACCAATAGTAAGTATTCACCTCTCGAACGGTTGAACTCCATGTGTTCAAAGTATAACACTATAATGGCTTCTGACAAAGGCCGAGCACAGGCAAAAGACTGCATTCTGAGCGCACAGAAGTCTTTGAAGTTATCAAGCCTGCATTCAGATCAATCGCGAAACTGCAGGATCTCCAGTAATTAATAGTTCCCTCCAAAAGTACCTACTCTATAGCACCTCTGCTACACTTTTGACGTAAGAATCCTCGCCGGGTCCCAAAAATGGATAAGGTACCTTAGAAGTGGGAGACAAAAATAACACGTGACACAGCCAACCACAGTCTTATAAAAGATTGTTAAAAGCTTACAACGATGAGAAACATTTGTCGTGTCTTGAATTTCAACAGGAAGAAGAAACTAAAACAACATTAATAATCATTTTACTCTTGATTATACAGTNAGCCTGCATTCAGATCAATCGCGAAACTGCAGGATCTCCAGTAATTAATAGTTCCCTCCAAAAGTACCTACTCTACAGCACCTCTGCTACACTTTTGACGTAAGAATCCTCGCCGGGGCCCAAAAATGGATAAGGTACCTTAGAAGTGGGAGACAAAAATAACACGTGACTCAGCCAACCACAGTTTTATAAAAGATTTTTAAAAGCTTACAACGATGAGAAACAATTGTCGTGTCTTGAATTTCAACAGGAAGAAGAAACTAAAACAACATTAATAATCATTTTACTATTGATTATATAGTCTTATAAGTGACATGGTTGTCGGTTAAAAAGTTAACAGTTCGTGCCCATTACTTGATCAAGGTTATTTTACACGGCCAGAAAGATGAATCGTTACTGTGGTGCAAGATTTTGTTTATAAAATAATTGAACCGCGTTTAGCTTCGTTTTCATTGATAACCAGGTATTCTCATACTTCTTGGCTGTCGTCAGGAAACTTCTGGAACGTTATCTTTAGAACAACGACGTTTTGTGTTCGAATCAAGAGTAAGCCATTGCCGTGGTGTTGTTTTTATATATGTGAATTTAGATTTATTTAATATTTAAGTCCTCTCCAAAAATTGGCCTGGACGTACAAAATAAATATTTAAGAAAACAACAACTTCAACAAAAACGATTCTTGTACACTTGAATCACAGGCGTTCATAATAATTAAAGGGCAACATCGATTGTGATATGTTTCGGAGGAGGAGGAAATGGCTTTGCTCTTGTAGACACGCTGTCATCATCAAACCTGAACCACTGGCGCTGGCACAAGAATTTGAAAATGTCCCTTATCGGGGATTTAATTCACAAGAAAGAACGTATTTTATAGATATTTCATTTTAGAATATAGCAAATGATATAAATTTTACAAGGCTGCAGCATAAATTAAAAATTAAAAGCCACGAAGATATGATTGCTTATAATTTTATATAGCTTAATTGCTTTTATTGAAATGTTCGTCTTACTTCGCGGTAGGAAACTACATCTTCCACTTNTTTAATTCACAAGAAAGAACGTATTTTATAGATATTTCATTTTAGAATATAGCAAATGATATAAATTTTACAAGGCCGCAGCATAAATTAAAAATTAAAAGCCACGAAGATATGATTGCTTATAATTTTATATAGCTTAATTGCTTTTATTGAAATGTTCGTCTTACTTTGCGGTAGGAAACTACATCTTCCACTTCTAATAGACTGTTTAGGGACACGTTTAAACAGTAAATTACCGATCTAATCCATTGAAACTTATATTTATGCTAAATGTTTACGACTATGCTGTATTCCCCCACCGCAGACTAAAGAGTTTATGAAAAAGCAAGTATCATTAGGCGACCGTTTGTAAATAAGTTCCTTGGCCTCTCAAAATTTCTTAGTTCAGTCGGGCCTTAGTTCTACTATTTTTAATGCTTAGTGTGCGGATATCCGATTCGGTCATTCCTGAGAGATTATATAAAAGCTTTCTCTTCAAGGTCACACCGTCTGTCGGAATAGCGAATGAAAGAAACTATGAACAAGTAATTTACTGCCCGTAGTAAGTACTACCAGCGTACCAATCTTAGATGAAATATTACTAGTTGTTAGCCTTACGTAAAAAAAATTACATTAAACATTGATAATCCCGCCATCTTGAAAACAGTTTTTTTAGCAGTCTTCACTATACCAAATATAACTTTTCTAACACGTTTTATAGGTAGTGATATTATTAATATTATTAAAAAAAAGTTTATGCACACAAGCAAAACAATTTAATTTTATGTTTCCCAGAACGACGATTTTTCGTAGCGACCGTGTGGGAACTTTGATGAGGAAACGTCCAACAAGCCACGAAGACTGCACAGGAGAAGAATATAGTGGGCGATGAAGATTTTTCAGGGATGTAGATGGAGTAGTTAACGAAGTTAGTAAAAACTGACGATACGTTTGTGAATCAAATGTTTGTGAGTCAGGAAAGTTGTGTGTCAGTTTCGTTGAGTATCGATTTGGTTTACAGGGTATGGTAAAGTATATTCGTGGTTTCTTAACATTTTTTAAATTAAAACTTTGAATAATCGCCCCGTGAATGACGTGTTTGTCTCTTTCGTAAATACGTCACTTTTCGAAAGCGTTTTATTATTCGGTTAACATAAAATTATCTTACATTTGATTAAATTGAAATTTTACTTATATTTTATCTATTTCATATAATGTAATTTGTAATTAATAACAATAAAAACAAGGAAAAAATATACGTGTTTGGTAATGCTTAGTAATAAATAGTTTTTATGCAAAATATTATTAAAGTGAGTGCGCACGAATGCGGTGCGTTGTCCCTTTGGCGCAATTTTCTAGGCTTGGTTATGCTTATTTTGCATGAGGCGGATGAATAGTTTGAAAGCAGAACTTCAGCAGGGCTTCAGGAAAGTTGGAAGTAATCTTGAATGGACCATAGCTACACTGAAGAGCCAAAAATCTTGTACACCTGCCTAATATCGTGTAGGACCCCCGCGAGCACGCAGAAGTGCCGCAATACGACGTGACATGGACTCGACTAATGTCTGAAGGTATGCAGGAGGCAATTCACACCATGAGTCCTGCAGGGCAGTCCACAAATCCATAGGAGTGCGAGGTGGTGGAGATCTCTTTTGAACAGCACGTTGTAAGGCATCCCAGATATGCTCAATAATGTTGATGTCTGGTGATTTACGTGGCCAGTAGAAGTTTCTAGAGCCAGAAGAGTGTTTCTGGAGCCACTCGGTAGCAACTCTCGACGTGTGGGGTGTCGCATTGTCCTGCTGGAATTGTCCACGTCCGTCGGAATGCACAATGGACATGAATGGGTGCAGGTGATCGGACAGGATGCTTACGTATCTGTCACCTGTCAGAGTCGTATCTAGACGTTTCAGGGGTCCCATTTTACGCCAACTTCACACGCTCCATACCATGACAGAGCCTGCACCAGCTTGAACAGTCCTCTGTTGACATGTAGGGTCCATGGATTCATGAGGATGTCTACATATCCGTACACATCCATCCACCCGATACAATTGGAAACGAGACTCGTCAGACCAGGCAACGTGTTTCCAGTCATCAACAGTCCAATCGCGGTGTTAGCGGGCCCAGGCGAGGCGTAAAGTTTTGTCTCGCGCAGTCAACAACGGTACATGAGTGGGCCTTAGGCTCCGAAAGCTCATATCAATGACGGTCCGTTGAATAGTTCGCACGCTGGCACTTGTTGACGCCCCAGCATTGAAATCTGCGCCAACTTGAGAAAGGGTTGCACGTCTGTCGCGTTTAATGATTCTCGTCAGTCGTCGTTTGTCCCATTCGCAGCGAAGTCGAAGATGTGGTGTTTTACCGGATTCCCGATATTCACGGTAAACACGTGAAAAAGCCGTACGCGAAAATGCAAATTTTATCGCTACCTCGGATATGCTATGTCCCATCTCTTGTGATCCGACTATAATACCACGTTCAAACTCACTTAAATCTTGATAACCTGCCATTGTAGCGGCAGTAACCGATCTAGCAACTTTGCCAGACGCCTGTTGGCTTATACAGGCGCTGCCGACCGCATCGCGTTACTCTGATTGGTTCCATACCTCTGTTATTTGCCAGTTACCAGTTTTCTTGGCTCTACAGTGGAATTTTTAAAATGTATGTGGATTTGTTTTTTTTCGTAAGGCTCCTAATTTTTCTCCCCTTTCTATTGCTTATATTATTCAAACTATCTGCTTTTTCCAACTTAAGAAACATTAATTTAATATTAATTGTTTCTAACTACAAAACTGCTATTTCTAACTATTTTTACTTTTGCACTTAGATACCTAACGNTGGTAATGCTTAGTAATAAATAGTTTTTATGCAAAATATTATTAAAGTGAGTGCGCACGAATGCGGTGCGTTGTCTCTTTGGCGCAATTTTCTAGGCTTGGTTATGCTTATTTTGCATGAGGCGGATGAATAGTTTGAAAGCAGAACTTAAGCAGGGCTTCAGGAAAGTTGGAAGTAATCTTGAATGGACCATAGCTACACTGAAGAGTCAAAAATCTGGTACACCTGCCTAATATCGTGTAGGAACCCCGCCGAGCACGCAGAAGTGCCGCAATACGATGTGACATGGACTCGACTAATGTCTGGAGGTATGCAGGAGGCAATTCACACCATGAGTCCTGCAGGGCAGTCCACAAATCCATAGGAGTGCGAGGCGGTGGAGATCTCTTTTGAACAGCACGTTGTAAGGCATCCCAGATATGCTCAATAATGTTCATGCCTGGTGATTTACGTGGCCAGTAGAAGTTTCTAGAGTCAGAAGAGTGTTTCTGGAGCCACTCGGTAGCAACTCTCGACGTGTGGGGTGTCGCATTGTCCTGCTGGAATTGTCCACGTCCGTCGGAATGCACAATGGACATGAATGGGTGCAGGTGATGGGGCAGAACGCTTACGTGTCTGTCACTGTCAGAGTAGTATCTAGACGTATCAGGGGTCCCATTTCACGCCAACTGCACACCCCCCATACCATGACAGAGCCTCCACCAGCTTGAACAGTCCCCTGTTGACCTGTAGGGTCCATGAATTAATGAGGATGTCTCCATACCCGTACACGTCCATCCTCCTGATACAATTGGAAACGAGACTCGTTAGACAAGGCAACGTGTTTCCAGTCATCAACAGTCCAATCGCGGTGTTGGCGGGCCCAGACGAGGCGTAAAGTTTTGTGTCGTGCAGTCAACAACGGTACATGAGTGGGCCTTCGGCTCCGAAAGCCCATATCAATGATAGTCCGTTGAATAGTTCGCACGCTGGCACTTGTTGACGCCACAGCATTGAAATCTGCGCTTTTTGAGAAAGGGTTGCACGTCTGTCGCGTTTAATGATTCTCGTCAGTCGTCGTTTGTCCCGTTCGCAGCGATGTCGAAGATGTGGTGTTTTACCGGATTCCCGATATTCACGGTAAACTCGCGAAAAGGCCGTACGCGAAAATGCAAATTTTATCGCTACCTCGGATATGCTATGTCCCATCTCTCGTGATCCGACTATAATACCACGTTCAAACTCACTTAAATCTTGATAACCTGCCATTGTAGCGGCAGTAACCGATGTAGCAACTTTGCCAGACGCCTGTTGGCTTATACAGGCGCTGCCGACCGCATCGCGTTACTCTGATTGGTTCCATACCTCTGTTATTTGCATACGTACGCCTATACCAGTTTTCTTGGCTCTACAGTGGAATTTTTAAAATGTATGTGGATTTGTTTTTTTTTCGTAAGGCTCTTAATTTTTCTCCCCTTTCTATTGCTTATATTATTCAAACTATCTGCTTTTTCCAACTTAAGAAACATGAATTTAATATTAATTGTTTCTAACTACAAAACTGCTATTTCTAACTATTTTTACTTTTGCACTTAGATACCTAACGNAATTTAATATTAATTGTTTCTAACTACAAAACTGCTATTTCTAACTATTTTTACTTTTGCACTTAGATACCTAACGCCATATATTAAAATTAACAATTAAAATTAACTTAAGTATATTAAGTTTATTACATATGCTCCAGTTGGACGTATAACAGACTTTTGCTGTTCATGGAGGTGTTCTTAGTCAAACAACAGTTATTGCTTTGGCTCAGAGTTCTGTAAACTATATTCGCAAGAAAGTTAAATTTGAGTTAGGGTATGAAATATGTTATTTTCGTAAACTGCTTGGTAAGGACTGTTCACGATAAAATCAGCACTTTTCAAATCCCTGCTTAAAATATACTTGCATGCGCATTGTGTGTTATTCCACATTATGTACAATTAACATTGCCATGGGCGAATCACTTTATTTATGCGTCCGTCAATTTAAACTATGAAAGTATTAGCAAAGTAAATATTTCACAAATCAGCCCATTATTACAAGTAAATGCATTTGAAAAACAGACAGTAAATAAAATAATTTCAGTATTCACAAATGCATATGTAGTAGTTACTTTTACTTCAACGATAATATGTGGAACTACTTTCCCTCGGACGTTGCCAACTGTAATGGGCGCGTGCGAAGTCAGCGTGCACGCTAAAATACAGGATGATTCTAAAATCATAGGACTAACTTTGAGGGGTGGTAGAGCTCACTAAAATAAACAATTATTGTATAGGAATATATGGGCGGAAGTGACGCGTTGAGGCACAAACACAAAAATATAACACATTAAAGGCCACCACGATCGCCAGATTTATCGAGTCTCGGTTGTTTCCTATGGGGGCATTTGAAAGCCCTCATTTACGAGACTCCAGTTGATTCCATTGAAGACCTCGTCGCTCGACTATCCTGTGCGGCTGCACGAGTGCGTGAAATACCTGGCGTATTTGAATTTGTTCCCCAATCACTCCGCCGACGCTACCAAGTTTGCATTACTGTCGGTGGTAGCAAATTTTGAGCAATTTTTATAAACATTGCTGCAAAAAGGTATTTAGCGGCGACGTTGTAAATAAACAAGGTGTTGCATTTCATGTGTTATTTTTTAGTTTGTGCCTCAACGCGTCACTTCCACCCATATATTTCTATACAATAATGGCTTGTTTTAGTGAGCTCTACCACCCCTCAATGTTTGTCCCATGATTTTAGAATCACCCTGTGTACGCAGGTAAAGGCAGTTAACTTTTCCGAAGGTTGACCTCGCTTCGCCATGAACTGACTTTACAACTGGAGACACGCGTATTTGAGGTCAGAATCACGCTCTGGATACAGGGTGCTTCAGAATACGGATGTAGATCAGCCACTTACACCGCGGACTCCAACCGCGTGCGCTGAAAAAAAAAACCGTTGCTGGCCAGCAAAATGTCGGAACGCCGTGCACCAATCAGCGCCTATTATCTTGCTCACCGGCCGGAAACCCAGCAAACTAGGGAACACATTTGCAATACCGCAGTGGCCGACCAGACACTCGCAAGGCCCGGTTCCCCCTGAGTCTCTCGCAGCCAATCAGAGTGTGGGAACGCCCACATCAAAGGAACAGCCACGCCATTTTGCCCCTGCGGTACACTCATAATCTTAATCAGTGGGAATTTCGCAGTTTATATCAGTTCACAGCACCTGACTTATTCAACAGTCACGTCAGTCAATTAGTGAAAAGAAAAAAAAATGCCTGGTTTCCTTCACTTATTGATTCAGTGATATTTCCCACTAGTTTATCAACCATTACATTCGCTGTTTTTCCACTGATGGATAAGTTAAACAAGGCGTATAATAAAATAACAACACATAAACTAACAAAATCCATAAAGCATATATATTTTTTAAATATGCGTTTCGTCTTATATAAAACCATTTTACTAGGTAACATGAAAATTCAAGTCTTTCATTCCGTTTTTACGTCAACGTTTGCTTGGTAGCGAATTAAAAAAAATTTAGGAGACATTAAATTGCGCAATATCAACAGTGACTTTCGGAAATATGTTTAATTCTCGTAAAAAACAATATTTTCATTCGTCGCACGCAGTTGGCTCTCACATTCAACCAGTGGCTCGAGAATTTCACAATACTGCCCAAATATTTACTCCGTCGTATATGATAAGCACAATCAATCCAAAGTCAATTTGATATGACCGCTTTGACCAGGCCAACTATCCTGTGCCATTGTCTAACCGAGCGGTAACAACACGTCAAGTCTGCTCCGCGCACACCGTCCAACTGCCTAGTTCGCGGGCAAGTCCCTTAACAAACACAAAGGCGCCCGCCCAACTCCCAACTCTGTACAGCGCCCCAAGCGGCCATGAACACAAACCAACGTCATACAAAATGTCTCTCCTAACATGTAAATAGTACATAAATAACAATATCTATACAATTGCATACATAAGTACATAAATAATATAATTTCGCGAATTCATTACCAATAAATAGAGACCAAAAAATTCGCGAGTTCAATGACCTGTAGGCTATACTCTATTTTCGTATGCAAAATCATGCAGATATCACTGCTCATTGGTAGCTTGTTGTATTAGCGGAATACGGTGATTCGGTCTGCATTTTACTGTGTGTTTATTATAAGCTCAGAGTTGTCTACGAGGTGTAATTTAACGGGTAGACCAATAGCATTAGCAATACAAACGTACGGGGTTTTGAATTCTAGCTTGTCGCGAAATGAAAACGCAAATTTTTCAGGTCTCTACTAATAAACAATAATACTTTGTATTCGCAATTCTAAAGAGCTTCAACTGGTTATTCTAATCACCAGGACGCAGCCGATGAAAATCCAGTAAAGCAAATAAGTGAAAAACAAAGATGCACCACTCGTCACCGCACAAATGTGACAACACATCACAAGTGCTTTTCCACCGATTCTATGTGGAGCCGTTTTCATTGATTCGCGTGGGTTGGAGAGAATTTGGCAGCGATGCCTTCAGACCCAATGAGAATGAAGCCAGGTGAGAATGGAGCAGCACCAGATTACAAGGGGCGGAGGGGGGACAGGAGATCCCCGAGAAAACGCGCCGTCCAGCGGCATCGTCCGGCGCGAACATTACATGCGAAAATCCGGGGGAGGATGGAGGGGTGGCCCCGCCGGGAATCGAACACGGTTTCTCTAGGTGGGAGGCGGGAAGTATAACCGCTACAACACCGCGGTCCCTTCCCTGATTCCAGTAGTTGAATTTAGTGCGTGAGTGTCGGTGTTTTCAAACCTCCCTGTACCCCCACCCCCCTTGATTTTTCCAGTCGAGTCTTGCGCGGTTTCGGAGCACATCTGGTCGATCCCGATTCAAAGCGTGGGACGGGAACGGCTTAGCTCGCGTCCGTGCGATGCAGGCTTGGCATGCCTCGGCTTCTTTACTTAGCCCCCGATCTCCTCACCAGATAGGCAACGCACAGCATTCGTGCGCAATCAGTTGCATAAGAAATATTTCTTACTAGGCATTACCAACACGGCTGTTTTCTCACTTTTAAATTACTTTTTATTATAAATGAAATATTATACCTTATAGATCAAATATAAGTACAAGTTCAATTCAACCAATAACACGATGCTTTTATATTAAGAGTAGTATAAAATGCTTATGATACGTGGCATATTTGGGAAGCACACAAAAGCATCAAACAAGGGGTGATTAGTCAAAGGTTTGATTAAAAAAGTGTGAAGAGACCGCTAATCCTACTAATATTACAAATGCGAAAACCTGTGTGTGTGTTTGTGTGTGTGTATGTTTGTAACCACTCAGCTCCATAACGGTTGAACGGATTTTGATGACATTTGGTATGTAGGTACTTTAGATCCCGGAATAGGACATATAATACTTTTTATCCCGGAAAATTGTACGGTTCCTGTGGAATAACCACAAAATCTAATTCTGCAACGGCTGGGAACGTGACCCAAATATTTTTTTCCTTTGCTGTCAGACTTTATCAAGCCGCCCAAGGACCTCTGAAATGGCTTAACGACTGCTATCAATCGATAACAACCGGGGCCGAATATTTAACGTGCCTTCCGAAGACCGGAAGCTCTCAGATGTTATGCCACTAAACGGTCACCCATCCTAATGTGTGCCACTGGGAACGTTGCTTAACTTTGGTGATCGATTAAAATCCTTCAGTCAAGCGCAAAAAGTTGTATCTAGGTACACTTATTTCTAAAGCTCCAACTTGATGAAACTCACGTTTTGATTTTCATACATCGGCGCTGGAAAGCGGAAATGTTGTAACTACGCGATAGTTGCACAGATACGCTCAAAAAACAATACCTTACTTCTTGGCTGTCGGGTAAAAAATATTTCCTTCTTTTTTGTTGCCGTAATCAGTCAAACACCTAGGCCAACATAGTATAATTTTATAATTCTGTTTTCACGTAAATTAATTGTCTTTTCCCAATTTATTTATAAGTGCATCACTGTAAAACTCTATTGTACCCGGGCGAAGACGGGACGGTTCTCTAGTGGACTATACAAGTCACGTAACGCAAGCTGAGAGACGAGACGTGTGAATGAATACCAAAGATGGATTCGCGACCTCCAAGTAGCGTACATACGTGCCTACGGACAAAAGTTGAACACTGCGTGTATGCATGCAGCCATTCACATTTACACTTAGCGTACGAGCTTAGAAAAAAAAAGAGCAGCAGAGCAGCTCAATTTTCAACTTCTACGTACGTGCATACAACTGAACTCTCGACCAATCAGAATGTCCGATTTAATAACACATTTTTACCTTTAACTAAAACTTCTTAAAATAAAGTAATTAGTACATGAAAGTCTGATTTCTTTGCCAAATGTTTCACAATTGCACCATATTTTGCACAAAGCTTGCAAAAACCAAACACAAAATAATAATATCGCTTAGCAAAGTTTGTTGGACGTCTATGAACACGTGCGTAAGTGCGTTGTGAAGAGATTAAGAATTCTCCTTGCTTTTACAATTGTAGACGGATTCCACAAGGCTAGGTAACAAGGGTACAAAGTTTACGTTCATGGCTTTGTAAATTGCCATTGTTTTTTGCTTCGCCATTCCATGAAAATGCTCTCCATTTCCTAACCATTATGGTCCCATTTGAAGAGTATGTTCTGCTGACAAACTATAAAATGTGTCAGCTTTGTTTTTGAAATGATCCTGCTATTGTGGCCAAAACATTTTCAAACTGTGTAGTACTTAACCTCGATTTCTCTTTACATTAGAAGTTGCTAACTGCAACAAACTTGTTTCTTGGCAATTACATGAACGGCTCTCTTACACGTGCAGAGTTTTCTTCGTTATCCACAAACATTCACATACTTAAATATTACAAAGAGATGCCATAACCACAAAAAAGAGACGTACATCCGAATTAATGCTCAAAAATACATTATATTTTCACACCATCTTAAGGCATTTCACTTTATTCCCAAGCTTGCCTCGGATTATTGTACACTGTATTTTTTTTTATATGTACAAGTTAATTCTATGGATCCTAGTTACCAAAAATATTTTTGTAACACTATAAATACACTGGAGTACATTTCAAAAAGCATTAGAGTGTAATGTGTAAAACTAATGTTGTATTTTGACAAGGAATGTCGTAGACTTCAAGTTTAATATAAGCAATAGGCTACATTAACAATTCTGTATGTATAGTTTGTTGTAAATATACAATATTCCTGCCGTAGAGTTGCAAGAAAATCTTTGCCAGCTAGTTTATAATTCAATTGTTTGAAGCAAGTACAGAAAAATTATACTGTGTATTGAATATAAATCGCTGAATGCAGATGGGTGATCCTTTCCAACTCACTTCGCCGTCAAGCACGATTCTCACTTTCATTAAAGTAATATTAAAATGCGAAATAGTAGACACGTGAACACCTTCGTCATTACGTCATCTCTCATAAAGGAATCATGCAGAATAGCTTACGGTAGCTTCAAAACTTCTCTCAAAGAATAACGTTTGGCGGATAATTTATTTGTTCGCCGTTCAATTCGTAGCAACTTGAGAATAGGGGTAAAACAATCCGTATGTTCAGTTATTTGCAGGTTGAACTTCACTGAAATTTTGTACACGTACTCAGATATATGTCAGTTAAATAGGCCTAATTTCTTGTTTGTTGCCATAACCGTACGTAATGACTGGGCCTGCAATTTGTTGCATATTTACCATTGGTTCAAACTTATTTAGGGCATGTCATGCAAGTGGTGGACCAATCGCAAAAGTGACACAGACGAAGGAGTTTTGAATTATAACATTTGCCCAAACGAAACCCCGAAATATTCATAACTTTTTTATAGCCCATTGTAATATTTGCCTGGTTATCCTGAACACTAGTCGAGCGCAAAATGTATACAACGATCAAGCAATTACCTCCAAAGTACAGTGTGTCAAATGAGTGACGATTCAATGATACGGGTGAAAGAAAATGGAATTTTATGATCAGTAGACTCTCTTCGAGTGATGAATGAGTGAGTGAAGATATCTGGGTGGCTCCGAACATCATCGGGGTATTGAGAGCCGATGAGGGAGAAGTGAGGTGGGTATGGAGCAGCGCTGGAAAGAAAGGGCCGGGGAAACAGGAGATCCCCGAGAAAACCCCCCGACGACCAGCGGCATCGTCCGGCACTATTCCCACATGCGAAAATCCGGGAGCCACTCCGCCGGGAATCAAACACGATTCTCCTAGGTTGGAGGCGAGTAGTCTAGCCACTACACTACCGCGGCGCGCCTTCTCGAGTCTTGATTGGGTATTTTAAGTATCTAGGCATCAGAATCAAGTTTATTCGCTACGAATGTCATTAAGAATATCAGTATAAAGGTCAGGCCGAATAATTGTATACTACAAAAATCTGTGAATTCCTCTGTTTGGCGGTTAAGCTTCAAACCGTTGTATGTTTGTGTTTGTTTTGAAGGTGACTACCGGTTTATTTTCAACGCGCCCTGGAGGCTAAACGCCAAAAACACAACTTCAACGATAGAAATAGAAGGATCGCTAAATGTGTTTCTCACATCCGCAGTAGTCAGTAAACAAATGCCAGACATGGGAGTCTAGTTCATGGGCCACTGAACTAGTGCATTTGTCTAATCTCTACTCACCATATTTTCACATGTAGCCTATATTCCACTATTACTACTATGGTTGTCGAAGAGAATTTTCTTCTTCAACACTCAGACACGAATAATATTTAAAGACCGTTCACAGTAAACTAGGCACTTTTGAAAGCTCTGCTTAAGATCTACTTGTATGCACATTGTGAATTCTTCCGCCATGTGTAAAGTTAACATTGCCATGGGCCTGATCACTTTATTCTTGCGTCGGTCAAGGGCAACTGTTTGCTAATACTTACACATACAGTACGCATTTAAAAAAAACAGAAAGCAGAAGAAACAATTTTGGTATTTTCCAAATTTGATATTTACTTAAAATTTTAACTCAAGGATAAGGCATGGGAATAATTTTTCCTCCGGCATTACCAACTCAACCGGGCGCATGCAACTCGCTGTGCCCGTTAAAATACATGCAGGTAAGGGTAGTGACAATTTTCAAAGGTTGATTTTAAAAGTGCTCATTTTACCGTGAACATCCTACGCAAAAATTACTTACCTTTTATACTCAATGCAGTTACAATATTTTAGTCTCTCGGTTCTGCATTGATTATTGATTTCAGATGCTTCAAACAAAAAAATAATTCGTGCAGACCACCGTGAAGTTAACTTTATACTTGCCTGCCTCCCGTGACAAGAGAACCGCGTGATATAATAGACAAGTCTGCAGGCTCAAAACTGCTGAGATAATCCCGGACTCCTGCAAAAAAAAAACCACGATAACTAAATTGTTTGATACCTTGGCAACATGGCTCTAAGGTCATATCTTCAAGGGGCGCCTGGAGAGAAAACCCATCCTTGTGCCAGCCGAATAACTAGAAAATCGCAAAACAATAAAATACGTAACTTGGCAATTTTTTTTTCTTGGCGCTCTTTGTCATCAAGCCCTTCCGCGCCGCGTCTGTGCAATCGGC
>NQII01005958.1:0-15987 GCA_002778355.1 Clitarchus hookeri
CGAATGCTTGAGGTGTTCCCAAAGAGATCTGTGTAATTAGGTTAGAAATTAAGTGTTAGAATATGTAGTAGATAGCATTATAATTTATCGCCCAGGGGCAAATGTTCGTGAAATTGTCCTTAGAGAATTGCAAAGTAATCGCAGAATAAATGCACGCCACATGCATAGTTAATGAGGTGTAGAGTTGCAAGGTTAGGGTATTTTAAGTGTTCTATATAATTTTCCGAGTGCAATTGTGTGTCTAACAAAGCCAATTAGTGACATGGGAAATAATTAGTCTTTCTTTCAACCTGGCAGTTCCGGTCATAGAGTGCCCCAAAGCTTAAAATACCTAAATTTCCTATGTGCTCTGTAAGGTACCACATAATCATGTATTGTATTTAAAGTAGTGCTTTATTAAGAACTTTTAACTCTCTACAGCAGACATTCCCAAAGTTCTATGAATCGCGACCCATTAAAAAAATGCCAAAGTTCAGGAGCCACTTTAATGCCTTATACGAGAAACGTACCGTTTCGCTGTTCCATCATGCTCACATTGTATTTCTTACGTACCGTAAGGAAGTGAAGGGTAGTGGGATTAATAAATTAGTTAAAAAGTTAAAGTATTAAAGAACAATTTTAATGGAAAATATACCTAATCAAACAGCATTACACAATGTGTCATTTTACTAATTTAGTTGAAAAATCATTTTGGTTGTTAGAAATTATACTTTTAAATGCGGAGGATGCATTTGTTTTCTTTTATATTCGTGTTACAGCTTTCACTGCGTACTCTGCGTAGTATTTTACGTGTGATTGACAGTTGCATTGCATGTGTGTAGGTTATAAATTATAACGTTTATATAAGTCATCCATATGTTTATGTATGAAATTATTTTTTTCGGGGCCCACCAAATTTTAGTCTGCGACCGACCAGTGGGTCGCGACCCATACTTTGGGTAAAACTGCTCTACAGGATTAAGAAAACTCACTCAGAATGTTTCAGTGTTTTATGTGTATATGTTTCTAGTTCTATGTTAATGAGGTCAGTTAATTAAATTACCTCGCGAAGTGGAGCGAGCTCTCGGCAAGGTCACTGCTCGCTCGCACCATCTCTGGCAGTCTGATTCCACAGTTCTTAGGTGCTGCACGTGCGTCGTGTCGCGGGGGACTTTCATACTTTGTTCTGAACACTTAACTGCAATAGGTAAATTTAATTTACTGGAATTTTTATTTAATTTACCAACAGTCTTATCCGCGTTCGCAGCTCCCCTCCACCAGTTAAATTTACCGACCCCGGAGGTTTAATTACTCTTGTAAGTTTTCGCACCATTCTTGCCCTTTTTGTACAGTAATCTCTGGCAGGCCTTGTGAGTCAGGTCTGCTTTAATTTGCATTGCATACATGTAACTGTGTACACTATTCGGCAATGCAATTTATTTGAGCTAACAGAAACTTGTGAGTTCTCATTTTTGTGTTGTATTTCGGGCCCTTCCTCCTTGACGTGAACCAGGCGTTCACTGGTACCTTTGTGTCCACTGTGACTGCCGCCGTAGTGTCCTCCGCTCTGGATGCACCACACCGGCACGTATGTGTGCATGAGTATAGTGTATTCAGTGTCTATCAAGTGTATTTGTCCATGTGTGATAGTGCACCATGTCATTATTTTAACCAGTGTGAGTAATTATTCAGAGTTTAACAATTTAATCATTATTAATTACCAATATAGTTTCATCAGTACAGTTATTTAAGGTTATATGTATTTATTCAGTATTTATGTATACCATAATTATCGTGTGTCAAAACAGTCATCACATACATAGCCAGCCAGGGACATGTGACATTATCAAGTTGGCATCACAGTGGCTGCTGCGTCAAATATTTAATATTAATATAATTGTGTTTTATTATGTAAGTTGTATAGAGCAATTGTGTTTTATTATGTAAGTTGTATAGGGAAATTGTGTTTGATTATGTTAATTTAAGGTATATCAATTTTACATCTCATTAGCATTTTAAGTCGCATTGTGTTTCATCTTTCCACCGCCAGGTGTCGGCCGCGCTTAGGTAGCGCGAGTCGGCGCAGCTCTGAGTCTAGTCGGCTACATCACTTCAACGCGGCCGGACATGGTAAGTCTCTTGTTTCACAAGAACTTCGGTGCCAGCCCCTCAGGCTGCAACCTCGCTCATCAATCGTATCATCATATCATCCACGAAATAACTAGTATTTTTATGTTACATCGCACCGAGGAGAGAGCAGCGTCACGCGCCTTAATTATAATCCAGCAGTGTGTTACATTATATGACCATGCGGTCACCACGAGTTTGTTCGAAGTTTTCAATAAAATAATCATATTCCAGATAAAATGTGACTGCGTTCATTAATTCAGGCGTGCGCAGCTGCCATACAGCTCGCAATTTCATAATACCTGAGGGTGTGTTACCGGAGCCCTTAGGCCGTCGGCCGAACGACCCTAAATCTCATCAGCTCACCGCAGAGCTGTGGCGCCGGGCACATACATAATCATTACATTCCAACTCTGGTAACCCCGCGCATCATCCTTAAGTTATGTTTTGCCATGATTATAAGGGAGGTCCAGGGACATTTGTTCAAGGGGAAGTGACAGACTTTAGTGAGCACTGCATCTCGTATGGGCAGCTCTATGTTGCCTGTTCCAGAGTAAGCTCAGCTAGCAACTGCAAATCACATCAACCACTGTAGAACCACTGATGTGATCTACAAGAAGGTCCTTCGGTTAAGGAAACTAATAGCTGCTTGGTGTCAGGAGTGTATATAGAGATGTGTCACAGGGCATTCAACTTCTCCCTCCTCTTAATCATCACATTTACATGCGACTTTCCTGTTTAAATGTTTCAAACTGTGTAATGAAATAATAATAAATGAATTGTTTAAAATACTGAATCTAATTGTTAAGTTGTGTCGAGAGATTTTAATGGCTCTTAGCGAGGTATTGAGAGCCGATGATGGATGTGTTCAGTATGTTAACTCCTGTAACAGGCGTGTTGATAAGGCACCGAAAATAACTTTCCATAGTTTGTCATCACTACAACCAGTGTTCTGGATTTTTTATTAATATAAATTAGAAATAGTATAGACATGGGTATTCGAGATATAATGAAATATATAATAAGCGTGAGATGACAACTCATGTCGGAAAGTATCGTTCACTCAAAAAATTGATTATATCAGCATTGAGATGTTTCATATGCATAACCCTGCTAAGTGCTCTTTTATTTTAGTTACTAAAATTATTTACTTTATACTTTGATGCAGGGCAGCATCTTGCCTTCCAGACCGTTTGCCATGCTGCGCGTCCACTGCATTATCCGGCACCAGTGTGCCCTCAGTGCACCGTGCAGTGCCACATGTAGTGTAATGCGAGACCAGGAGAGTGCAAAGTAATGACACGCAACTTCACACCACCACCTTCGCCCAGGTGGGCGAGGGTGCATTATGATGGACTCGGCACACATTAATTATAGGGCCACTTAAAAGAATTAAAAGCAAAAGAAAGACACTCCTGGCGTGTGGACGCTCAAAGCGTTTCAGTGCTTAATTATGTTTATTTGAAAATTCATGTATTTTTCACCTCAGTTGTTTCACCCTCTTTTCATGCCATCCACATTTAAATTGTTTATGTTTATGGGCAATGTGATATTATTTATTTATTAATTCATGTTTTATGCAAGGGCTCATATCCATTTATTTGTGCAAGTGTTTTAGTTCAACAGGAAGTAGTTCAGGGCGAGCCGCGTGCCACGATAATCCGCGCCTAGTGAGCTCGTCAGAGTCAGTCACCGTCGAGAATCTCAAGAGGCCAGCACGTGTCGTGTCACACTCCAGAAGCTTTCACGTTTTCGCACCAATATTATTTAGCTGCAATAGTCTGATGTAACTTATTGGAACCTATTCTTTTCTGCACCCGGAGACACCACCCCTTCTTCCCCGGGAATAGCATCGCCCGGGGAAGCTTAACACACCAGTAATTCATTTTTGTGCACACCTGTTTACTTTCGCAGTTTCGCCTAACTGGCGTGCCGCAGGCCAGAACCAGTGTAAAGTTTTCACCTAGAGTGATGTAAGTGCTTTTATGCAAGAGTAATTACGTGCAAGTTTTCAGACTTCGTGTCTTTTATTTCGAGCACGGCCTTCGGGCAGCCGCTATTTTGAAAATGTGTGTTGCATACTTAAAAATACATATATTGATATGGCCTACCACAGCGCAACATATTTGCCAAATTTTGTAAGAATGAGTTAATCATTTCCTATGATATGAGATAAAAAACTTTATTTTTATTGGCAAGTCTATCTTAAAAAATGTCAGAGAAATGAGACTTTGCATAGATAAATTTGATGGTTGTAATAGGCACTGCCAGCATACAAAGTTATTTGGATATTGTTTCGTTAATAAAATATACAGAGCTGAAATATTTATATAGCCACCATTTTGAAAGTAAGGTCCTAACATATTAAAAACATAGAATCTTAAACCACCTGCTGCAGTACTATTTGTTTTCCAAATTTGGTAGAAATTTGTTAATTGTTCCCGATATAAACATAACAACTTTATTTATTCGCATAGTGCTATCTTACAAAATGAAGGACAAAAGATTCTCTGTGTGATACAGTTGATAGTTGTATTATATACTGCCAACATAGAAAGTTAAGTTGGAATTGATTACATGGTTTCGACGATTTATATTTCTAAGCTAAAATTGGCTATATGTCCGCCATTTAAAAAATAAGTGCCTGACATCCTTAAAACACACTACTTAACAATACTGCCTCAGTACGACTTGTTGGGCAAATTTGCTAGGATTCTGTCAATTGTTTCCTGAGATATGACATAAAAACTTTATTTATTCGCATAGGGCTATTTACAAAATGGTGGACAAAAGATTCTCCATGTAGACACATTTGGCAGTTTTAATATATACCTGTCAGCATATAAAGATAAGTTGGAAATTATTACATGGTTCCAACGATATAGCATACAATGCTAAAAATTGATAAATGTTCGCCATTTTGAAAATNTATGGCAAATATATATTTATTTGTATGGTGCTATCTTCTAAAATGCCCATCAAAAGTAGTTATGTGTCAGTATAAATTATGCTTTTAATATTTACTTTCAGTACACAAAATTTGGTCGAAATTGGTTAAATGGTGTGGTAGATATACCAAATAAACCTAAAATATTTGTATGCCGGACATTTTTAAAACGAGTACCTTATAAACTTTAATCCCTTATGTTTACTTAGTCTACCATAGTATCACTTACCTGCCAAATTTGGCGAAAATAGGTTGAGTAGTTTTCAAATGTAATGTAAAAATATTTATTTATTTGGTGCTATTTTCCAAAATGGCTGACCAACAAAAACTCCTATCTCAAAATTTAATGCTTACACGTTGCTCTGTCGTCATGAAAAAATAGGTGTAAATCAGTTGAATAGTTAACGAAAAATAAAATATCAAATGTCCGCCATTTTGAAAGTGAGTACCAAACGACAGGTGTCCTTACTAAGTATTATATGTGTGTAAAATTTGGTTACATTCTGTTGGCGCGTTCTAAAAGGGAAGGGGTTGACACACACACATAGTCACACACACAGCCACCCACACACATACATACATTTACACACACACACACATCTATACAAACCGGAAAGTGATCCCATAGGCCTTTCTTTCCTTCAGCTAGAAGGCTAAAAACAGGTACGTAAAATATATTTCTGAGCAACATATAATGAGTTGTATATGAAACTACACATTTTTACGAATGTTGCAGAGCCTATTTTCAATAGTCTGAACTTTGACTTTACAATTGTGCTGTGTATTTATAATTTCATCAAAGGAAAGGAAACGTAAAGTAAAACGCTGAAGAATGGCCTTTTAAGATGCTGAATCGTTTACCTGTGATTTTTGTCGACAATAACATTAAGAAAAATCCTACATAACTTTTAATTTCTGTACATAATAAATGCCAGATCTCTGTGAAACTGTGTCCGCTGATCGAGGTTTCATTTCCAGTGTATTTCTTGGAGCGCAATCACAAGAACGATCAGGTCACTCACAACGCTCATGGATCGTTCATCACAAACTCTGAGCGCACGTATACGTGGCCAGGGTTCTGCACACACCACAGAGTATTGAAAGTGTGCTCAGAAGTGTGACCATGATACTCTGTGGTTGATCACTTCACTGCTGTGGGTCATGGAAAACTATGATTCGCATAAGAGTAGAACTGACCAGAAGACATATCTCGAGATCTACAGAGTACAGGTGATTTTGTGAGATCACCATGCGTTCTATTGACGATAAAAAAAAAAAAAAAAAAAAAAAAAANAAAAATTATATCATGGGGAGTTTAAATATAAACAAATAAAACAATTCAATTGCTTACAATACCAGGTTAGTTTCGATTAATTTAAACAGCAAAAACACTTACACATGCAGCATTTAAGGTATTTTTAGGTTATTTTAAACTCAAAGAACAGTTACTAACAATTCTAGGTAAGTTTTGGGAATATTGTTAGGTTGAAAAATTGTTTTCAAAATAATGGGGGGAAATGATTTCATAGGATTTTTGATACTTTCCGATAATATCTTGCCTTCCAGTGTCTTTTCTTAAATTTTAAATATTCATCCTTGGCTAGTTTGGCAACATACGGGGGAGATCAGTAATGTTCGGGGAAGCTCGGTTATGTTCGGAGGAGATCGGTTATGTTCGGGGGAGCTCTGTTATGTTCGGGGAAGCTCGGTTATGTTCGGAGGAGCTCGGTTATGTTTGGGGGAGCNGGTATATACGGGTTCGGCTGGTGGTGCTACTCGTTTGCGAAAAGATAGTTTCACATTGGCCATCAAAACGTGATCGAATCGTTAGTGTGAACGCGCCTTTAAAAAATTCTTACTGTTCGGATATCATGGGTATTAATCGAAATGTTTGGACAATGTAGAAGCACCAGAATAACTTTACAAAAGTGGCAGGAGTTTTCAGGATTCAGGCAGATAATACAGGAAGTTTTTCAACAAAGGTGAAAGGACTCCAATCTATGTTCACGCCTTTATTAAAACATTCATCAATAATGTTTGTGCGTTATAATAATATCATATATAATTTATTTATAAATTCGCATGAAATTTTTACACCAGTTATTGACAGATAAACCCGTTTTTCACATGTAACATTTGCATACACAAAGATAGAGCACAAGTTATTAGTATAATCTACGTACTAACATAGTCACTAGAATTATGTTTATTTTAACATCTGTAGTCATTGAGTCAATCACATATTGAGATAATGTCAACATGTAAACAGGCATAAACAGTTCATAAGAGGTGAATATTCATACTAAGTACTTCCCATCAACTTACAAATGTGTGTGCGTGTTAAACCAATACAAATTAAAATAGCAGAATATTAAACAACGTTGAATGGAATGTTNACTTACAAATGTGTGTGCGTGTTAAACCAATACAAATTAAAATAGCAGAATATTAAACAACGTTGAATGGAATGTTAAAGCGAATGTAATTAACACGATGAAATATTAAGAAAACCGCACGTAAAAAATTTTCTAGATCTGTTTAAAACTAAAGGAGAACACAGGTCTGTTTTGACAAAACATTCAAATGTCAACCTCAACGATTNTTTCTAGATCTGTTTAAAACTAAAGGAGAACACAGGTCTGTTTTGACAAAACATTCAAATGTCAACCTCAACGATTTTAGAACTACGTATTGACTCACTATGTCTTGTCGTAAACTTTCAGTGCCACACTTTTGAATAATGACTAGGTCAAATGGGAAAATTTAATTACTAGATCTAACTGTATTGAGACAAGGTCTCTCTCCTGTTCTATCATTGTCTCTAACAATATTACGTGAAGTATACATATGTAGATTAATTTATATGTATTCAGACATACATACGTAGTGGTGGGGACGAAAATTATTAGTTTTATTTAAAGAAAAGTCTGGAATTGCAGACGACTACCGCCAGAACACGACGCCTGCTAGTAGGTAGTTTGTGATACACCAGTAGTGTAGGTTGTATAACTTGTAGGCGTGGGAAACTGGAGTCAAGCTACATAGATCACTGTGATGCTGCATGGAAGATGGGCTCATAACATCTTCATTCACTGTGAAAAAAAGTTGGTTTCTTACAAATTGCAACACAAGAACTTCATGCACTCGTGCTNCATAACATCTTCATTCACTGTGAAAAAAAGTTGGTTTCTTACAAATTGCAACACAAGAACTTCATGCACTCGTGCCTTCAATTGTACTCTACTTGGAAAAGAACCTCAATTTTCATGCATGTCAAAAGTGAAAATCAGCAAATAAATAAATAAATGGCATAGGATGATCTAGCGAGTTATATAATTGACGGAAGTANCATAACATCTTCATTCACTGTGAAAAAAAGTTGGTTTCTTACAAATTGCAACACAAGAACTTCATGCACTCGTGCTTTCAATTGTACTCTACTTGGAAAAGAACCTCAATTTTCATGCACGTCAAAAGTGAAAATCAGCAAATAAATAAATAAATGGCATAGGATGATCTAGCGAGTTATATAATTGACGGAAGTAATTAGTTTACTACCAAAAATTATTGAGGATTAATAATAATAATTCCGACTTTCTTTCCACTTCTCATTTTTGTGTTAAGTTGATGGGAAGCAAATGTACGTTGTGGTGACCCATTAGCTGGATTCTTACTTCTTAACTGTCACTTCAATTCCTACAGGCAAAATCGGTACAGTCATCATATATATATATATATATATATACACTATTACATGAGCATCTACGTATACATGTATATCGTTCATACGAAAATAATATTCAACCTGTTTGAAAACTGTTTTCAGCTTGTTTATATTTTCATGAATCTTAGCACAAACTGGAGTGGCACACTTAGTTAATTTATGCTGCAATACATTTTTAACGAAAATTATATTTTACACACTGAAATTTTAAAATCCTTAGTGAGTCTCAGGTAGTGTGTGTTGGCATTTAGCATATTGAAGCAGCGCCATGTAATTTCACAATAAAATTCGAATGACACACTAAGGCCTGGAAGAAACGAACTCCTCTTTCACTATTTTTAAGACGTATGCTTAAAATGAATGAGTTTAATAATTCTTGTAAATAAATCGGAAGTGATGAATTATTTTAACTACTATGAGTTAATATTTTACAAACGGGAATATACTGAAATAACTTGTTCACCTATTTTCCTCTGTTGCGTGTTTCCAAAGTGGCAAAAAACAACACAAATAATTTAGTTTTTAAATACGATGTAATAACCGTATTGACAATTTTTTTTTCACGTAAGGGCTATTTCATGCAATCGACTATTAATGTAATTCAGTGACCTTAATTCAAACTATCGAAAACACAAATCATTTCACAATGAGTTTAATAAACTGTGTTCGGTTAACACTTAAAGGGTAAATATCCACAAACTTTTCAACCAAACAAATACAGAAGTGTTTCAATAAGCTAACGGAGCTATTTTTTTCGGCGCAGATAACGTGGATAACGCATAAGTAGTGCTGCAGTCTGATTGGCTGTTGGCTCCATCTGGCGCACCAGTGATCGATATTAATTTACTGTGGATTACAACGGGGATGGCCCGGCATATGGTTATGCACAAGAACACGAAAGATATTTTTAAAGTCGTTAGATCATCAGTGCTTTGCTGTGACGCCCGAAATATATACGACGTAGCTGACGTAAAAATATGAAACTCTATTTTATTGGTGAAACCTTGTGTAGGTAACCAATTCTCCGTACAACCTCAAACGACGAGCCTTTGATCAATCACAACAAACAGTCTCATGCCTGTCCGTGGCTGCACGGGATTATACTGCCGGAAGTCACGGGCCGTCGGTGAATTCCATTGGTCCGCGAGTCACGTGATGCAGGTTCACGTCAGCGATAGGAGAAGTTCGTCTCGGGAGCTTGTATCGCCGAGGAAATCAGGCGAACAAGGAGAACACACGTTGCAAAATGTAGGTTCGCTCAGGGCGTGGTCTGCAATTCGACCTGATCACTCACGACACCCGAGAGTCGGTCGTCGTTAAGATAGGAGAGTGTCTTTCGACAGAGAACTGCACTGACGTGGAGCTGAAGGCAGGTCTAGTATCTTGGAAAGTTGACGCCCTTGTCGACCCATTTAGTTCACGAACCAACCACGGAGCGCTGCTACCAAACTAGCGCTGTTTGACGTGGCTAGCATAGCGAGGGGAATTACAACAACGCCTTCTTGAAATGGGAAGATGACGTTGTTATCCATATACCGGCAGTGCTAGCAGCACTAGTTCGGCACAGCGCTTCTGCGGCCACTTCGAGAACTGAACGCGTCACGAAGGGCGTTACCTCGCTAACATTGTTAGATAGGCGAGTCTCCACACCTGTCATCTATGGACGTGGTACACACACTACCAGAAACATCATAAACGACGATTTACGCTTTGTATGAAAGAAAAATGCGTGTTTTCGTAACACTGTAAAATATTTTGCTGGAATTTACTTATTTAAAATTCACTTAGCATGAGTTTATTTTCAATTAACAGTTACGCGTATTTTGCATTCTAGACTCTTTCGAAAACACAATTTGCGAACCCCTTTTTAAATTAAAATACATCATCATTATAATAATACTCTCGTTGTATGTAACAAAAATTTAGTAATAATGTTTACAAATATTTTTAATAATTTATTATATGCATGTCCGTTTCAGGCACAAAAGTAATTTTTACAACCAAAATAAATGTACATTAAATCAATTATTAAAAATATTTTTACTATTGAGTATTTGTATTATTTTACATAGAATCACAGTCCCACGTGACGAAGGTTTGCGATTGAAGTTTTAGATCACGCCATTTTGTCGACCACTTCACACGGTCGTTTTTTTTTTTTCGGTATTTGCACAAGGAATTATTTGGAAAATAATTGCCGAAGATATTTTATTAACACTACAAATAAATAAGAGCGAATTTCACAAAACTTTAGTGGAGTGGAATGTGTAAAACTAAAGTTTAATTTTAACAAGTAAGTGTTGTAGACTTCAATATTATTATAAACATTGAGAATCACAAAACAATTTTGTATGGTTTAAAAAAACAGTGTGTCGTAAATGTACATTATTTTAGCTGTAGAGCTACAAGAAAATTTTGGCAACTAAGTTACAAATAACTATTGTTTGTAATGAGTACGGGAATTTAATTACTGTGCAGAGATCTAGATCATCTTGCAGTCCACGCCTTGCGTTTATATTACCCTCACTGCAGGAAAATAAGCATGGGTAAGTTCAAAACATTTCAATGAAATACATTTACACAGCAGTTACGAAATTGTGAGGATGTCCCGCGAAAGTAGCAAAAAATAATATCTCAGCGATCAGACATATTGAAACGAGGATTCTCCGACATGTCGGTCCAAGAATGCTCATGGTGCGCCAGCAAGTTTGAATGAAAGCAATGTCCTTGATACCTTTCAAGGTAATTAGCAGGTTATGCAAATGTGCAACGTTATCAAAAATAACTACTCTAAATTTAAGCTGCATACAAAACCAGGCATGTTATAAGAGATTTATTCTCTATATTCGTTATCCAGGAATCCAAGCATAATATTGTTAATACACTGAGAACATATCTCATTTTTATATAAAGTTTAAACCTTCTAGAGTTTTTGCCTGGCACAAGGAAATTAATTACAAAAGCAGCATTAAAATTACTTAGAATTTAATGTACGTAGCCTATTTTACATATAACTTTCCACTAATATTAAATTACTAAAATTATATTATTGCATGCTGTTAACATGTTAACTTAGTGTCAATAAAAAAAAATATTAACTTTAATACCAACCGCTTTACAGTAACAAATTTCACATGCAATACAAAATTGCATTCAATGCATACTCCTAACATGAAATCATTATTTTACAAAATAATTTCTCTTAGCATAAACGTTAATTATAGAACATACATGTTATGTTTAACTACATATTGTCATGTGCACTAAAACTATGTATCAGCAATAATTATATTGATCTTACTTGTTCCTACGCATTCTTTTATAACGAGTATTATTTCTTCTTATGTACATTTCATTGTCGAAATCTAACAAACACATGGAAGTACTGCGGGAGNAATTATATTGATCTTACTTGTTCCTACGCATTCTTTTATAACGAGTATTATTTCTTCTTATGTACATTTCATTGTCAAAATCTAACAAACACATGGAAGTACTGCGGCAGTCCAGCGCGTGGACACAGGCACCAACAATTTCACACGCAATTCTCTCAGTTCCTTATCACATATGACCACGAGAATGGTCTATCGCCAATGTACTCACTCCGAATACTTCAATATTACACTTACAGAGCTTCAAGGAGGAACAATACCTCCCTATACAACACAAATAACATCACACTGATCTTTATATCTACATTCCATCTCCCAAATCAACGACTATCAAATCATCATGCAAATGCAGAACCAAACATCTTCCATTTATGATGGAAAACGTTTAATTTGGTCTTGCAGAAATTTACTTCAGCAATGAACAAAAATGATCTTTCATGTCAACGTTCCTGTTCATGTCACTACGGACACGTNCTCCCTATACAACACAAATAACATCACACTGATCTTTATATCTACATTCCATCTCCCAAATCAACGACTATCAAATTATCATGCAAATGCAGAACCAAACATCGTCCATTTATGATGGAAAACGTTTAATTTGGTCTTGCAGAAATTTACTTCAGCAATGAACAAAAATGATCTTTCATGTCAACGTTCCTGTTCATGTCACTACGGACACGTTTTTTTTTTTTTCGCTCGGAATGCACGCTGAAGAAGTTCTTTTTGAGGTCGCAGTTCTACAATACCCCGGCTCAAGGGGCACACACAGAGACCTTGAAAAACTGCATGCATATAGTTCACACACACATTCATATGTATTGTTATGTACATGTTAAAGAAGCTTTGAACAAACCAATAAACGCAGTTTGGTTGGTACCGAAAACATAAATACCTGAAATAAACTCACAAAATCCTTAATTTAAGAACTGCATTCTCAAATAAAGTTTTATTGTTTTTTAATAGCTTTGTAAACTATAAAAATCCAGAAATAATTATTGTTCCTCGAAAATTATTTCTATAATGGCATGACAAATATTGTTAAACAGAAACATATATATATATATATATATATATATATATATAAACAATACCCTAAAATGTAAAGGTTATTAATATTCCAACAAACTGTTTAGTGGTAACTGGTTAATAAGTGGGCTACCACCCAAATCACACGCTATTGATTTGTCTGTACAACTGGAGTACATGTAAATATTTACCTTTTGCCAGAGTTTATTTTCGGCGAACAATTAACAAATTTTGAAGAAAACGAAGAGGACAAGTAAGAAAATAAATTTAAACAGAATCAGTAGCTTCTTAATTTTAAGAGGAAAGCAGTTAGTGATTAACGTAATTCATTCATGATCATTACAGAGTATCAAGCGTGTTAATCGCTATAGGCAACCCTATGAATTCGTACAATCTTATTACCCGCACTTGAGATCGTGCTTAATTAAATGCATCAGCTATGATGGCATTTTAATCTCGCAATTATTTCGAAAAAAACTACACAAACTCACACGCACAAAGTCAGTATGAACCTACAGGAAGGCCTAAATGTGTAGAAAAATAAAAAGGGGAGCCCTGAGTTTATACCAATTAAGGAAACACATGTATTAGTGCATATGCAAGTGTTCTATAGTCTATAAAGAAACTTAGCTACAAACTGAAGCGTAACCGTATCTCGGAAGGGAGGAGGAGGAGAGAGATAGATAGGTAGAGAGAGAGAGAGAGAGAGAGAGAGAGAGAAGGAGCTTCCAGCTTTATAATTTTTGGCCTTTTCTACAGAGTTATTTTCGTAATGTCGTTGGATTCTTAATCTAAATCGTATATATGTTCCCAACTTTTTAAGCTGAAATTTTTATTTGCTGAAGGAATGTGTAATTTTCATACTCATTATTTTCTATTTGTTCATATAATTAAAATTCAGCTTGGAAATGCGTCACTTTTAAGATAGAATTACACAGAGAAAAATTATTACATCGAGCGATGTGGAGCAATAATAACGAAACAAAGGGATCATGGAAGAGGAACCAATTTGTTTGTGGAAGTTGCAAACACTGTGACAAATATACGCAGAGTCGAATGCTGAGATAACGGAAATTGCGGATTCTGACAGTGTTGCCAATTTGTGAATATGATTATCTACAGAATTTTACTGAACAAATCAATCCAATCGAGTATTTTTGCGACCATTTGGAAAAGTAAGCTTCTTAGTTTAGCCTTCTCCCTATCTCGAAAATACAGTTCAGCCTATCAGCTTTCACGAGGAAATGAGAAGTAAATGTATTTAACCTCGGCTGCTATATTACAAGAAAATATACGGTTAAATTCCCAAAGCTCTTCAAATAGATAAATTATCATACTATAGGGAAAAATGCAGTTTGTCCGGAAAGTCGTAGTGGGGTTTTCGATTCCTACAGCGCCCACACTCCACTTTGAGGAGCATCGCAAAGAGCGCCGGGCAATGTTGCCAACCACAATGTTGAAAATCACATACCGAGACTCAAAATATCCCACATCACTACCGGATTTCCCACAAAATTAATAACGCAGAAACGAAAACAGAAAAGCGATGACTTAACATCAGTTACCTTTTCAGCAGTCTTCGTACAGTTTGCAGACAATTTAATGTTAAAAGAAAAACCTCAGTGTTTATAAACGCACACACATAATTACTTTGAGTTCCCGTGTACACAAACACTCACTGTAGAGACAGTATCTTAGTACTGTTCAGGTTTTGTATTACAGTTAAAGTGTTTGTTGTGCATTTTTCATGATTTTCCTGTACACTGGAAGTTGAGCAGTCAATTTATCGTCTTGAAATGGCAACGTGATTACAGAAATGGAGTTTAGGCTCTCCTTTCTCAGTAGCACTATCTCCTTCCCACGCAGTTTTATTGTTAGAAATTCTTTTAGCGACATAAACATGAGAGACATACCGTACTGTGTATTTTTAGTTAATTCTCACAATATTGTTTGAAAATTGTTTTAAAACAATTCCCTAGGAAACACTTAAATTAAAAACTAATTTTCCCTTTATTCGTTTTCCGCTAATTTGAGATATTGTCATGCTAAAATTATCTTTTCTCTTTTACAAAATTTTACATTAAAAAAAATCTTACGTAATGGGGAAAATGCCACGAGTTGGCAACAATGATGTCGGGTGTGTGGATTATACTTGTGGTGCGCGCGCAGGTAGTCACGTGATGGTGACGTCACGCTATGCGACGCCGCGCCATTCTAGCAGTCAAGATGTGGACGGCGCAGAGGAAGAGAGGAAAGTGCAGTGCTTCCTTTGACTTGCGGAGTTTGAATCTGTGACGCGGGTTCGTCGTGGGCATCGTCGCGAATGACGACCCGCCACGTGAAAACAACGTTCGCCGGTGGGGTCGCCAGCTCGAAGAAACTGGAAAAAAAGGTGGCGATCATCCACACTAGCAGTGACATTGTTCGTGAGTTTCTGAATTTAACATTCCCACAGCGGTGGATAACTGTGGTTGGTTGGTTGGCGTGGCCTCCGCGATCGCCGGACCTCACGACACTAGACGTTTCCTTTCTGGGTCTAGGTCGAGCAGTGTGTGTACAGTGTTCGAGTCAACGACATCAGAGAAACAACCAGAGAAGTGTTCTTCGCCGTGTATGGCAATAACTCGAGTACCGGGTAGACGTGTGTGTTGGGGAAAAAATGGAAACCACATCCAACAGGCCTAAGTACGAACGAAACTTGACAGGTCGGTATCTTATCTGGCACTCGTTGCACTGAGAGAAAAGTCAACAAAATATTTGTTTGTATAGTGCCAAAAAAAAAAAAA
>NQII01005958.1:16070-77503 GCA_002778355.1 Clitarchus hookeri
ACACACACACACACACACACATATATATATATATAGATTCCCCAACAAAATATTTCGTTGAGCAAACAAATTTTGAAAAGCAATAATATTATTTCTGTCCACCTAACAAAATACACGTTTGAATAAACTAAACCTCTCTGTTGGGCCAAAATAAATTAGACTTAAGAAAATATTTTGTTGAACCAACTGTATGTATGTGTTTCGCCACTCATCTGATTGCCTTTGTTCGAAAATACACACAACTCCAGAATTCATTTGAATTTTCTGTGACAATTAGGACAGTAACGGTACTTGTTAGTGCGTATATTGATGCTTAATAACGGTGTTAGCGTCCGAATAAAACAAGTTCAACAGGATACTAAAAATAAAGCCGTAAAAATGGAAATATTTATTTGAACACGTTATCCAGTACTTGAAATTTATATATTAAAATATTCAAACTTCTTCACTATTCACTTTAGCTAAGGTTACCAAGGCGTCTGGAATGTAGATGATCTACGTCCAAATGTCGGCCGAGCTTCCATTTTCTGTATCAAACGAAACTGTTTAGTGTACCTGGAGCCAAATTAATCCCTAGTAGGGACAACAACATTTTTGTTTGAGGCAACCAAACAAGAACAACTAAATAACCTAGTTTCAACAACAACCACAAAACGTTTCATTGCCCATATGTAAATAATTAGCGCGGCAGTGCGAAACAAACTTTGTTTGGCTCAACAAACGTTTTTCTCAGTGTGGGATGCTTACTGTTAGCGGTTAATCTAATAGAGACTCTCGAAACCCCACCGTGTCTTCACGCACATACTGCATGTCGCTCCGTAGTGATACAGTTGTTTATAACGTAGGTCTGCTGCGTAGTGGCCATCCGCCATCTTGTCGTTCGCAAATACTCCAGCGTCTGGCAGTAGCGCTTCTACGCATGCGCGCGTGGGTTACTTACCTACTACCCTAGGTTAGTTCAAACTGCAGATACACGCATTCTACTAGTATTGCAGGTTAGTTTACGCTGGTTTAAACTGCATAAAACACTCATTCACCTATTGTGAAGCGTTATGTGTGAACAGAATTGGGCGGCTCTTAACATCGAGGTCTTGAGAGCCGATGAGGGTGAAGCGAAGTGAGTATGGAGCAGGGGGGAAAAGGGAGATCCCCGAGAAAACCCGCTGACCAGCGCCATCGTCCGGCACGATTCCCACGTGTGAAAATCCGGGAGCGAACCCACCGGGAATCGAACCCGCAGGGAATCTAACCCGGCTCGCCTAGGTGGGAGGCGAGTAGTCTAACCACTTCACCTAATGTAGAAGGTTAGTTTAGGTGTTTCTGTAAGATTAGGAAGCCATGTTGATACACGACGAGTGGAAAAGTAGTAATGAGCAGTTACGATGGTTACAGCTGTTAACGCAGCGTTGCCAACCATACCGAGATTTTGCTAGATATACGAAAACCATTCTTTGTTTACCCATATGCTGAAACGATGTACATTATACCGAATATTTTCCTATCATAAAATGTCGGAAATATAAAAGTCTCGCGCAATGTTGAACTGCTCCTTACAATGAAGCAACGGGTGTAATATTAGTTATACACTGTTATACATTATAATTGTTATGTTAACCTCATTCGTCAAGCTAATAATTGACGTTTAATATATACGCACATATACTCATATATGTCACTGCGTTTGTCACTATCATGGGGCTTAAAAAGTAAATATAATTTGATTAGAAACATAAAAAATATCGCGCATGTACCAAATGGCCAATTAAATGACGCCCTTGTGCACGTGTCAGAAAAAAAAGTTGATATTAAGCGTTATAGAATTAAAAAAGAACGCATGTAAATACTGGGTTGGCTACACTGGTCCACAGACACATGTGCAAAAGACAAGTCGACAAGAAATTTCTTCCTTTTCGAAGCAGTAGTGGCATTACTGTCGGCGTACACCGTATATGCAAGTACAGAAGCTACTGTATAAAGAAAACGGATAACGTTAGTTAAATACAACATGAAATAACGTCTGCTACCATCGCAGTTACCGTACGTGCAGTCCTACTCGCACTTCAACTGGTTTCATTACGCAATTCTACAGAGAATTACTTATAGTCTGTGTGGGGCCGAAGATGCACACCTACCACGATAGATACATTCTCTGTTGCATTGTCTGCTTGATGCTTTCACGAGGGCTCTGTGTGGCAATATAATTCAAGAAACTTTGCTTAAAGTGTGCTTTTAGTATCGTATTTAGAAACTAAATTTACTCTAGAGGATTTTAAACAGGTAAATGGAGATAGATAATTTATTTATAATTGTTGTAGAGGGTTCAAGTCAGTAGCGTATTCATGAAGGGGACGCGGGGAGGTTCTAAGTGGTCTGCAATCCCAAAATTCCCCAAAGGACAATGGTATAATAAAGTTTTACTTTGAGGCAACCATTAAGATTTCCAAATAGCAAGGTTCAGGAGCCCATATTGAGTCGGTACATTGACGTACTCATGACGACACAGATGACATTCGCGCAACAATGCAAAACAGGAAAATGCATTGTTCTCTTCACTTTACACAAGAGTAGTCCGGCAATCAATTTACATCCTTTCAAAATTAATCGTTTAAAGCTAAGCGCAATTAAATGCTAAAAATTACCTTTGCTTACTTTTGTAGATTGCTGAGAGTTGGTTGTTAGAATGTGGCCAGAGTCAAACGAAAACTATGATGTAATTAAAATGCACATAAACTAGCAAAAATGAATCACATGTTGTTTAAGTAATGTCAAATATTACATTAAAAATTATTTGCTAGTTTTAGTTTATTCGATAAAAAAAAAAAGTTTTGCGTACAAGAGGGCACGACGATTTTCCTTGTCCCCAACATGGCGGCTGACAAATCAGCCAGGCATGTGGTCTTTTTCCACCCCGCGCTCCGGCAGTTGCTGCTCTATGGCGCGTGCAGTCACATTCTTCCGCTCGTGTCACCTCGTTGGCTCACATCAAGGCACCCGCATGCCCCACAAAAAGTATCCTGTTAGCTACGCAAATTTTATCTCCATTGCCGCTTTTTATTATTTTCATGTAGCTCGGCAAGCTCTTTAAAAAAAAAAAAAAACTCCACCCCTTACATTTTTGTTGGACGTTAAGTAAGTTCTCTTTTATGGTAGAACTGGGTCATTAGTTTCAGAACTAGGATTTCAGTTAGTGAGACGAGGGAGAATTAACATGAAAGAGAAATTTATTAGACTAATTGTGCTGGAATCATTTTAGAACGTAAAACCTTTCCCTAGTGTTATTTGTCGAGTATGAAGTGTAATACGTCTCATATGTGATTTACATTGCCGTAAACCTGGGTTACTTTGCACCTGCAGGGGTAACTTGGCATCGTTCAAAATGCACATTTGTGCCATTTGGGAAAAAGACAAACGAAATGTGGCCGGGTGTTTTACCCTTTGAATGTCATCTGTCCGGTTGAAGTTTGTGATACTTCACCAAATGACACTAAAACCAACATTTCGAGCGGTATAAAGTTACCTTTGAAGATATCATGTACTCCTGGATTAGAGCACTTAATTAATTATTTTTAAAGCTGTAGAGGTGAAAAATTGCCCTCCTCCCACCTCCCTACTCGGATGTCCTTGCAACTCTCTTTTTAAGGGGAATCCGTCCCCGCCATCTTGGATTTACGGAATTTTCGCCGTTAACCTGCATCACATACTTTATATTTTATTTTGGACGTCGACAAGGCACAGGGCATTGCTTTGCATATGTATTGCTAGACTTCAATTGCCTGCATAATTCCTCTAAATGCCGGCAAGAAAAAAAATACTTATCGTCAGTTACCAGTAAAAAATTAATAAACGCGGTAGAGTTGTAATATTTTTATGTTATTATTTACACTGAAGAGCCAAAAAAACTGGTACACCTATCTAATATCTTGTAAGGCCCTCCGAGTACGCAAAAGTGCCGCAAGACGACGTGGCATGGACTCGACTAATGTCTGAAGGTATGCAGGAGGCAATTCACACCATGAATCCTGCAGGTCAGTTCACAAATCTAATATGCGCTAATTTGAGAAAGGGTTGCACGTCTGTCACGTTTAATGATTCTCGTCAGTCATCGTTTGTCCCGTTCGTTCACGATCTTTTTCCGGCCGCAGCGATGTCGAAGATGTGATGTTTTACCGGATTCCCGATATTCACGGTACACTCGTGAAATAATCGTACGCGAACATTCAAATGTTATTGCTACCTCGGAGATGCTATGTCCCATCTCTCGTGCGCTGACTATAACACCACGTTCAAACTCACTTAAATCTTGATAACCTGCCATTGTAGCAGCAGTAACCGATCTAGCAACTTTGCCAGACACTTGTTGTCTTATATAGGCGCTACCGACCGCATCGCGTTACTCTGATTGGTTCTATACCTCTGTTATTTGCATACGCACGCCTATACCAGTTTTATTGGCTCTTCAGTGTATTTCTATGTCGTGTGAAAAATTCCGTTGAACATTCTTGAATGGAAGTAATGGCCAAAATAGTGAAAATCCAATCCCGAGCAGTTCTCGATTCCATGACTCTCATTTCCACGCAGTACTCGGTTTTGAACACACGCCTGTTTGTCTGCGCCATATTTGTCGCCTAGCGACCGGGCAGTGCAGCCGAGTTAGATATGGGCCGTTACAGCAATTATCTGTATTTGTCTCAAACTGATACTCGTACCTGTTACGAAGTATCTGGTACTTTCTTTATCAAGCACAGGAATTGCCGAACACGTAGCAAATATTTGCCACTACCTGGCGTGGCCTTGTGCGTGCGTGATATCAAGTACGCGTCTTCAGTTGGTGTATTGCGTGATATCAAGTACGCGTCTTCAGTTGGTGTATTGCGTGATATCAAGTACGCGTCTTCAGTTGGTGTATTGCGTGATATCAAGTACGCGTCTTCAGTTGGTGTATTGCGTGATATCAAGTACGCGTCTTCAGTTGGTGTATTGCGTGCGACTTGTAACATGTTACATTGTATGGATAAGAACCAGAGCATAAAAAAAAAGACTCCATTTGGGCGGAATTTTTTTCGACAGAGGGTAACGAATTTGCTGTATGTAAGTTGTTTAAACGAAAACTAAGTGATAAATTATGCTTATCCACTATAAAAAAACATTCACAACAGTTGTCTGATCTAAACAAAGACATTGGAGGTTAACTTAACTTCATATTTTAAATGTAATTAAAATTATATGTCAATTACACGGACCAGCCAAATGCAATACACTGGAGAGTATTAAACTGATACTTAAAGTATCTTGATTGTTCGGCAGTGTACTCGTATACAGTACCTGTCACAAATGGGTATCAGATACTAAGTAACGGGTTGGTACTTCAGGACCCACCTCTAAGCTGAGTCGTAACATGCTACCCGTGCAATCCTGAGCATTCAGGGTTCCGTTTCCGGTTCGGACATTCTGCCACACACAAAACTCCTCACTAGTGAAGACAAGGAAGAACACTTTATTTACTTTCGGTCAGTCAAACACGAAATTGTAAATTTACAGCGGGGTAGAGTTGCGGCTACAAATTCCACGACTTGGAAAACCGCATAACTAGGGGCAGTGATATTTCGCGAAAAGATTTCGAGACAAGATACAGTCCAAAGCACTGTATGGTCGTCCAGCTTATTTGGTTGGCTAAAAAAATGTTCTGGCCCGTGTTAACAGTTTGTGCACGAATCACGAAGGTTCGGTGTGGGAGTTACTTAGTCCAGNAGTTAGGGGCAGTGATATTTCGCGAAAAGATTTCGAGACAAGATACAGTCCAAAGCACTGTATGGTCGTCCAGCTTATTTGGTTGGCTAAAAAAATGTTCTGGCCCGTGTTAACAGTTTGTGCACGAATCACGAAGGTTCGGTGTGGGAGTTACTTAGTCCTGAGTGGCTTGGTCAAAGACGGACACGGCGCCAGCAGCCAATGCAGGTATAACAACAGCTGAGGTGTGTATATAGTATTGAAGTCTACTGTGTGCTCCGATTTTTACCCGAAAATTCACTGGCCCTACGCAAAACATAACTGCACGATCGTTGAGGACAAGCACGACGAAGGCATGAAGTTCTAAAACCTCACTACTTTTCTAAAATTACTGAACACCTACAGTAATCATAAAATGCTTGCAAGTAGCCAAAATATCTTTATTTCAGTATGCAAAAACGCGCAGCGAGTGACAGTTGCATTTTCTGTACTTACATTCGGTTTAACACTTCTCCTTGAAGTTGCCCAATCAGCAGCGATAGATACACTTAATCTGGCGACACCGAATGCCTCGTTATCGTTGACACACAACAAAGCCATACCACCTGGGAAACATTCAGAAGTTACGAACGAGTCAAGAGCGGCAGTAGGCTTAAATAAATAGATTTCTTCGAAGTGTGAAAGAACACGTACTTACGGGCGCTGGTGCACAAAAAATTAATTATTTCATCTTTAAACGAAATGCTGTTGAACGTATAGACGTTACTTGCAAGTTTTATTTCTTCGCATAAAAAAATTTAGATGGCATATTTTCTTACACAATGACCTGGCAATATCACTATTATAGAGTTTCTGGGACGCAGTAATAATAAAAACTGACTCACTTACCGAAATTAGATAATTCACATTGAAATAAGATACCGTGAGTTACTTCAATGACTCTTTAAAGTCACGCTATTTTTTCGCAATTTTTAAGAACTGCTTAAAATAAGGATTAAAAAAAAAGTTTTAGCAGGTTGTAATATTTTTTGTATAAAATAAGTTTAAGACACGACCTTTCAGTCACCGTTGTTAAATGTTCTGTAATTTATTTAGTTTGTTTTATTTGTACGTCCACAAAACATTGTAATTATGATTTTGCCATGCCAGGAGGCAAACATTATGTGATCAAAGTATTTTTTATGCTAGGAAAGAACACTCGTATGTAATATCTACACGTTGAAATAGTGTTTCGTACACGTTAAACATAATGCATATTTCTGTGAGGAACACCCTTAAAGAAGATCACGACTACACACGAGGAAATGTAATGGCATTTGAGTAAATGAATACTGCCAACTTATTTCTATATCACTCGTGTTCAGAAGCCTGCCAGTGCAGCCAACACAGAGGCCGACTCACGTAATTTTTCTGTGCATTCCAAACCATTGTAACTTGTAATTTGTTATTATTTGTCTGTAACTTGGTTTAGTTCTTCAAATATTATATTCACTAAGGTGTGCATTTAAACCATAATTCAAATACACTTTTTTTTTACGTTTATCGGCCATGTTATTTACATTTTCGACGCTTCCTTATCTGTAGGAAAAGATAGATAATTTTGAATGAAGTCTGCAGGTTTTGATAACAAAGTCGTTTGTTGTACGAGTTTCAGAGGGCGCTATTTGACAAAATAAGAAGATTATGAAATCTCACGTCTTAAGTCTAACATAATTCTGTCTTTAGTACGAAAGGAAATAAACTCACCAGGGCAGTGGCGAAGGTAATTGTGAAGAAACACCGGGATTCTAAATGCCAACTGGCGTGAAAATAAACATTTGCAAGCATGTTTACAAAGTTTTAAACTCTGACAAATAGCTCACGGCAAATATCATATGTTAGTTGCCAAACTCTATAAAAACATCTATAATACATTGTACAGTTTTGACATAACATACAATAATAACATTTTGTATGTGGCGAAATAGGCCAGCTATTTTTTTTTTGCCACCAACAACCAAATGTTCAACGACGATATTTTAAAAAGGCTAAATTATCCATTTTTCATCAGCAACAACGGAACTTGCCTTTCTTAAACAATCACACAGTGTTTGTTTGTTATGCGTCAAAATTGACGTACTCCTGTTTCCTGCTTGGGGCAGAAAAAATTAAAATGAATGAATCTTACTTTAAATGGCTTGTGACATGTCAAGTTCACACAAGCGCGGTCAAGGCGGTCGCTTGCCTAGCGCTTGAAATGCGCTGTAGCGTGCTTGAAAAAAAATGTGTTTTTTACGAAACTACTAAACGTGCCTGCCTCCAGTATGTTTATTTACGAAAATAAAGCACATTCCAAATGATGACGAAATGGTTTAAGACATCACGCCTTTTCAGACTGTTGTAGGTATGCGAACATGATACATGCGAAACTGCGATAGAGACGTGCATTCGACTTCGCTACAGAGTCACGTGCAATCAAATTATTATATCGTGAGCGCTTAAGGGGCCCGCCTGCCGGCATAGTTTTGGCCGAGTAGTGCGGGAGATATAAGGGTCACACTGACTCGCTCTACAAGAGCGCCATCGCCTCTACACGCAGAGCTCTGAACTGGCGCGCAGTATTCTCGTGGGGCTGCGTCTACCTATGGCGCTTTCAGCGGCGACCCTGTCATTTTACTGATGAGAAGTCTGTAGCAAAGTTCGATACGCGCCACTATCGTAGTTTGACTTGTGTCCGGTTAGTATGTTTTAATATACGGCAGTCTGAAAAAGCCGTGTTTAACTCAATTAGAGGGCTCCAAAATAATATTTACAGCATGCTTGGTAACTTTAAAGTACCGTTCCTTCCTCGTCTGGGGTGTGATGTCTTTCTGTAGGTAAACATACTTGAGGCACATGTTTAAGAATTTCGCCAAAACCAGGATTCCAAACACACTGCAACGTAATTCAAGCCCCAGGCGGGCGGAACCTTCAAGGGGGACCAGTCCCCGCCATCTTGGATTTACGGAATTTTCACTATAACTTGCATTACAGATGTTACATGTTATTTTGGGCGGTAACATGGCATAGAGCATTGCTTTGCACATGTTCTTAAACATGGCATAGAGCATTGCTTTGCACATGCTCTTAAACATGGCATGGAACATTGCTTTGCACATGTTCTTAAACATGGCATAGAGCATTGCTTTCACATGTTCTTAAACATGGCATAGAGCATTGCGTTGCACATGTTCTTGAACATGTATTGCTAGACTACTGTTGACAGGATTGCTTCCGTAACCGCCCGCAAGAAAAAGTTACCTATTTCTTGCCGGCAGTCACTGGCCAGAAATTGATAAACGCGATAGAGTTGTAATAGTTTGATAAAGCTTTATAAACTGTTATACATGCCATATCATGCGAAAAATTTCGTTAGACGTTATTAAACGGAAGTTATGGCAAAAATAGTAAAATCCAAGATAGGAGGCCCGATCCCCCTTAAATTCCCGAAGTTCTACTGTCACGGCGAAACCACTGCACGCTAGTTCAGTGGATTGTGTGTGGAAGCGACACCGATTTACATACGCCGGTCGGCGTTAGCCGTAGCGCTTCATCGATGTTCGCCTTACACAGATATACGCCTCACTAGGCGACCGCCTTAAACATACGTGGGGAAAATTGCAATGCTGTGAATGCGATGAAAGCAAGGACAGTAATTAAATCGGCTTGTAGAATAAAGTTATTGATACAAATAAAACTGTTTTTAAGTTGTGTGAATATCTCCTTTTTTTATCGTTCACATTTCCTTATTTTGTGTATGGGTTTGATCAAACCTTGACAAAACGTCGGCATACATGTTAAGAACCGGTGCGAATTTTTTTTTAAAATTTGAGTGTTTGCACGATGTACGCGATAATTATTACTATTGTTATTTAGAAATAACGTTTTCCGAAATCGTATCAAATCGAAGGTAAAAGTTTTCAAAGAGAAACATATGACTGCAGCAATCTGTGTTTGCACCAATCGACTCTAAGTAGATTCCTCATTTTATAGTAAAATATTTCGTGGTGCAAACTTACGTTTAAATTTGTAAATAGCCTATCTAATAAAGTATTCTTAGGTCTTCGTATTCGTTTAAGATAAAATACCTGTAACACTGTTCAGTAGAGCAGCGAACGGTAGAAATACTTCATTACTTAGTGAACATTGTCATAAGTAAGGCTGTTGGTTATACATACCTATATAATAAGTTGTACAGATAAATATGCGATACAGTTTTGATTGTACAGTATCGTGAACGTTTAAAATGGGAAGGAACATTCTTAATATTAATGCTTCATACATCCCATAATTAATATTTCAGCATTTATTTAATGTGGAAAATACTATTTTCTCTGTATAAATATATTTAATTCGTTATTAAACGTGTTAAAATTTAGAAAAATATTCGTTACATTTAGTAAGAAATAAATTTCGGCTTTCATAGTTGTAGTACATTTTGTTTTGAAGGATTAAAATCAATGTGTAGCACCAAGCGAGCTCACTAGCTTCTGTTTGGAAGTGCCGAGGTAAGCCAAAGCCTTTTTAACTTCAAAAATATTGAACATTTACAAGTATAATGCAACGGCTGTAGATCTAACTTTAGAACTAACTACATCACCTGCTGTTAAAATACACGGTTAACAGAGATACTTTTCCGTATCGAGAGCAAATTACTAAACTGCTGCACTGTTGCCTACGTTACACGAAGATACTCAACGACGACACTATTGCAAATAAATATGAAAGAAATGTCTTGCGGGTAGCGACTTAAGTCCCAGAGCCACCGAGACAGCCGTCCGCTCACAAGTAGTAGTTGTCCGCTAGAGCGCAGCAGCTGGTGGCCTCAGAAGTCGCTCGACATGGATGTGGCCACGAGGTGGCTGTCCACCGTCTCCTCCTTTTGTCAGAGAGGCCTGGTGACGTCAGCTGTCAGCATGTCCACCCTCGTGCTCACGGACGCCTCGCTGCAACAAGCAACATATGAATTACAATTATCATACAAAGGTGATACTTGAATTTTCAAAAGCAACCTGAAGAAGTATTCACTGCCTAAAGTATTTTATTCTGTAAAATAATATCAAGAGATTTAAATTGTAATGACATTGTTTATTTATTGACCTATATCCCAAAGATTAGTTAAATTCAGAGATGTAGATCTTGTCACTACACCCTTATAATATGATCTTGTCATTACACCATTGTAATATGAAAAGGAAAAAGGGGTCTAAATTAAGAAAAAGTAGGGCTTACTTCTTAAAAATTCTTCAAAATTACTTGAATAAGCAGGAAATTTCACCACTGACTGACCATAAAGCCTGGCCAATCAGGTGAGAAGAACCCTCTAATTGGTCAAAAGTTTCAACCCATAGGCATGCCATTGGGCAGCCACTGATTGGTCAAGAACATCAACCAATTACGAGGCACCCTTACTTGCTGCCACTAATTGGCCAAGAGCTTTAACCAACTAGGAAGCCCTATTTTAGCAGCCACTGATTGGTGAAGAGCTTCAACCAGTAAGAAAGCATCCCTCATTGGCCGCTGTTGATTGGACAAGAGATTCAGCCAAACACGAATCAAATCCATTGGTTGCCACTATAAGGGTTAAGAGCCACTGAAATTAATTGGCCAAATGCTTCAACTAAACACCAACCATTCCTTTTGGTAGCCTTTGACTAATCAAAAGATTCAACCAATCAGGAACCATCCCCCATCAGCAAATACGGTTAGGACAAGCGCTCCAGTCAATCAGGAAGTGTCCCTGTTGGCAACCACTGATTGGTGAAGGGCGTCAAACAATCAGGATGGACCCTCACTGTCAACCCTTTATTCAGCAGCAGCCTCAACCTACCAGAAAGCACCTTTATTGACTGCCAATGGTTGGCCAAGAGATTCAACCATTCAGGAAGCACCTCTTTTGGCAGCCAAGCAGAAAGTGAAAAAAAAAAACCTGATGAACCAAGTGAAGCACACCCTAGTTTTCTGTACTAGCTTCTGTACTAGCTTCTGTACTAGCTTCTGTACTAGCTTCTGTACTAGCATAGCTAGCTTCGCTTATAGTTGTCAGTGTTCTCCAAGTATGCATGTTATATCCCATTAGTGACACCCCAATTAATATTAATTTTGAAGTTTAATGGCAATGGTATGGTAAGGATCCTATAAGTATTTAAAAGATTACGAATAAAGCAAAGAAACCAGAAAACTAATATTAGGAAATTATTAATTAAATACAATACATTTAAATGCCTATATAAATCTCTGTAAATAAATCTTATCACCTATTGGCCGTGGCGTTGTGCCTGTTCTTGTGTCCTACCACGAGATGTGTGATGATATGAGTGCATGTAAATGATTATTTTGGGTCGGAAAAGCTCAGTTTACTTATTTGTATGCGGTTAAACAGAGTTTACACTACCCAGTACAACAGTATAATTGTTTTGTGATTCGTGCCTTATTCTGCCATGAGCTTCGTTGGACTCACTAGTATTTCGACTAAGTTAAGTTCACTGTTTGCATTTATATATTATTTAGAACATTAGTATAAGTTTCCTGACCTTAATACAACTGGACAGTTAATATTTTTTAATCTACAATATGAGTCGTGTTGAAAAACTAAACAAAAACCAACATTAATCTCACTGATTTAACACAATTTTCGCAGTTATGTTGGCTGTGGGTGAGAAAACGCCATGTGCACAAGACGGAAATCAGTCTATGTTCACTACTTTTAGTCTATGGGTTATACTAGATTTCCGTATTAAAGGATGTGGCGAATGTTGCTGATTTTCTTGTAGTTCTCCTGTTTTCCGACTCAATGACCTGTTACTTCAAAAAATGCACCCCCCCCGATCCCACTCTTTTAATTTCACCACTATTCAATCTCCATCTCAATATCTTCCATGAGTCCCAGTTCTAACTGCAACATTGCTGGGTCAGATTGTTCCAGGCAGTGATGGATATTGGACTGTTGTGAGGTATGCTGATTGTTACATTTGCCTCATTGCCAGCAGTGCCAGAACCCGCAAACATGTGGTCGGTGGTTGCTGCCAAAACAAATTCGGTTAAGAGTGGAGGTAGTTTTGCAACAAAAACAAAAGCAGGAATCTGCTAAGAATTGGAGCTGTCTGACATGGTGCGACAGCGCCGAAATATCGATATCTCGCGGTCATAGCCCCGCCCAGGACCTGAACGAGGACCAATAGGGCACGAGGGCGACAGGTGATAAGTGTAGTCCAGACCTAGGGTGAGGAAACAGGGAGCAGTCGGCGATGGGATACGATGAGAGAATGCCACCTGACCCGGCGATCTGCAGGCGAGTGTTACACCTGCTAGGGCGTGAGAGTGAACCCGACTCCTNGAGAGAATGCCACCTGACCCGGCGATCTGCAGGCGAGTGTTACACCTGCTAGGGCGTGAGAGTGAACCCGACTCCTTTCTCTTACCACTCCTTACGATCCCTTCCTTGGGAATGAGTTAGGCAGCTGAGCTGAATTATTGCAGTCAACATGTTATCATATCACTAGGAAATACAGATTAAAGTAAAAGGGCTAATGAAATAAAACCACATGGTCAGTTACGCACAATACTATACCTATTTGATTCCGTGTTCACACACCAGTAGCTAAAACGNAAATAAAACCACATGGTCAGTTACGCACAATACTATACCTATTTGATTCCGTGTTCACACACCAGTAGCTAAAACGTAGTTCTGCATCTTACATCACGCCTCTAGTGGACACCTAATTTCCCCGAAAATATTTAAGTGCATGTTAGGCTTGATACCCTACATGCACACCTGTGAAATTCGTGGACTTAAACTATCTGATCTAAAGTACCTGGACATTCCTCTGCAAATGTAAACTCGCATCTAGATGTCACTACGACCACCGCTGCTACTATAAAAGTAGGCAGAGGACTTGATGTTGGTAAGTGCTATGCAATACCAGTAGAATGAGTGGAGCAATGGAGCTCAGTGACTTTGTCTGTGGAGTAGTTATTGGTTATCACATCAGTAAACAATCCATCAGGGCCATTTCGCCCTTCTCAAGTTGCTAAAGTCGACCATAGGGGGCGTGATTGTGAAGTGGAAAGGGGAAGGCATAACCACAACAAAATCACGGCCAGGTAGGCCCCATGTGTTGAGCATAAGCCGCCATCGATCATTGAAGAAGGTGGCATGGGAACATCGCATGCCACCATGTGATACCATCATCCATGAATTCCGCAGTGCCTTTAATTGTGCAGCTAGCACCATAACTGTGCACTGGAAGTTACAAGGACTTGGGCTTAAAGCTCAGGCACCTGCTCATAAACCGCACATTTCGCATGTAAATGCGAAGAACCATGTTCGGTGGTGTAAAGAGCACTCCCATTTGAATGTGGATGTTTGGAGACGTGTAATTTAGAGCGATGAATCATGTTATACCATGGGGCAGTCCGATGTCAGGGTTTAGGTATGGCAAACACCAGGTGAACGCAACATGCCATTCTGTATATTGCCCTCGGTGAAATTCGGCAGAGGGCGTGACAATGGGTGTTTTTCATGGAAGGGACTTTGTCCTCTCGTAGTACTACATGACACGTTAAAGGTGGAATGATATTAAGACATTCGGACCGGCTGCATATTGTTTATGGTAGATCAGTTCGGAGATGATTACTGTGTGCACTAGCATGACAATGCTCCTCGCCATAAAGCACAGTCCATCGTAAGTGGTTTGTGGACAATAAGATACTGGAAATTGAATGATTAACAAAGAACCCCGACTCCAGCTCCATCGAACACCTCAGGGATGAACTGGAATGGCGATTACGTGCCAGGCCCCAACGGCCCACATCACTTACTACACAAACTACAATGGTTCAGGAAGAATGGTCGGCCAATCCCCTGGCGATAGTACCCAACACCTGTCTGACAGTCTTCCACGCAGAGCTGCAGCTGTAAAAGAAGGTCAAGCGTTAGCCTGCTCCATATCAATGTCCACTACTAGGCAGTGTATCCGCGGGACACTTGCAGGGCAGTTTCGTGTGGGTGTCTGGATACTTTGGTTCTGATAGTAATTTAGTTCTCTGGGATAATAGTTTCTCTTCTACAGCATAAAAAATATCTGACAGATAAAATGTATGGTGGTGCTGAGGCTTCAGATACCAAGATTTTTGATCTATTACCCCTCAGAGCAAAATTTTAGAGTTATTTTGAACACGTTGAACAACGTATTTCAAAACCTTTTAAAATTTATTTATTCTATAGCTAGCGGAATTACACTAATACATGCACAGTATTACGGATCTAAAGGGATAAAACTGCAGAAAAGTGTACATATGCCTCTACGAGATTACTACTAATATTTTAATAATTTAACATTGTTTAGGTAATAGCACGACACAAGACGAAGGACCAAGGTATGGATAATTATTTTCCATGAGTATTTTGTAGTTAAGCGCTCAATAATTGCCTATTTTTCTCTATCTGAAATTTCATAATGCTCCATTTAATTTCAGATCCAATGTAAATCTTCCGTGGTTCTAGGTAACATTGTCAGTAACCATTTACGTGCCAAACCGCTTCGGCATGGCATCAGCCATCAAGAAACTGTGTAGATCACACGATAGTCTTGCTGAGTGTCCTAATGGCGATTCCCAACATTTACAGTTGGCACCACGCATTGGATGATTTTTTATTTTTGTCGCATTAAATATATATCTTCTTGCACTTACAAAGAAATATTGCAGTGGCACGTGACACTAACCACCATTGCACGAAACATAAAGAAATCACAAATGGAACGTTCACCAAGTGCGTCGGGCCGATGCGCAGAAAGGGGCCGCGGTGAAGCAGCGGCTAGAGCGCTCGCCTCCCAATAAGGCAAACCGGGTTAGATTCCCGGCGGGATCACTCCCGAATTTTCATACGTAGGAATCGTGCCGGACGATGCCGCTGGTAGGCGGATTTTCTCAGGGATCTCTTGTTTCTCCCGACCTTGCATTCCGGCGCTGCTCCATATCCACCTCGCCGTGGTGCAGTCAGTTGATGCGCCGCCGGTCTGCGGTGTGGGAGGTTCGTGTTTGAAACCTAGGTAAGGCATAGGTGTTAGTTTCAGTTAGGTCATAAGTTAGTTTGTAAGCCGTTCCCTGATAAGCCTTTAGGCATATCATCGGGGGAAGTTAATAAGCCCTTTCCAATTCTAATTCCAAATCCCGTATCCACCTTCCTCGACCCTTATCGGCTGTCAAGACTTCGTTGTTAAGAGCCGCCCATATCTGTCCACTCCACTCCGATGCGCAGAAAGCTATGCGCCTGAGAGTCGGACAGTGGAGGCGCATATCTGATTGCGTGATGATATCAGCTTAGTCTGGAGTTGTGCCTGAGCGGGTGGCGATGTGGGCGGGCTGACATTTGTTTATCTTGCACTGGGGCGCTGGGGACATCTCCGGCAACTGCTTCACGGACTGACATTTACCCACACTCCCCTCTCTCCCAGGGAAACACTGACATTTCGAACCATGCTTCGCCCAGTCTTGTACACGTGCAGGTCCCAGATCACACCATCTCCACTGGAGGTCACAGTCTCAGCTCAACACAATACTACTCTTTTAAAAGGGGCCGCGGTGGTATGGTGGTTAGACTACTCACCTCCCACCTAGGTGAACCGGGTTCGATTCCCGGCGGGGTCACCCCCGGATATTGGCACTTGGAAATCGTGCTGGGCGATGCCGCTTGTTGACGGGTTTCTCAGGATTCTCACATTTCCCGCACCCCTCCATTCCGGCGCTGCTACATACTCGCCTAGCTTCATCCTAATCGGCTGTCAAGATCTCGACGTTAAAAGTACATGGGGTTCAAGGCTCAGCGATACGGGCGGCAATAAGGCCTTGTCCACAAAAGCTCGTCTGCAGTCGAATGGACTCTACGTCGTCCGCGGACGCATGTTCATACGTGCGTCTCTTCAACAACGACGTCTGAAGCTAAGCTTTCGGATACTGACACCAGAGTGCACCAAATTCGATGCCGTCTGAAGCTAAGCTTTCAGACACTGAACCTAGAGTGCACCCTAATCGGCGCGTCAATAAATTATATGCGATTACTCGTAAGTATTGATATTTCTAGTTTATTTTATTTCGTTTTCTAATTTGAGTTATGCGAGTGAGTACATTTTGATTTTGCTTCAGTTTATCTTCATTTGGATTTTTTTTTTCTCTATTCAGTATTTTTTTTTTTGTATTTTTATTTATTAAAGTTTTGTTTTTGCGGCTGCAAGATTGAAGGTTATTTTGCTTCGAACAAACAGCGAGTTTTATACTTTCAATCTTTACGCTTCGATATCAGTACATAATAATTTACTTTCACCGTTTGCGCGCGATGAAATGTTAACGAAACAAACAATTCGGAACACGCCCGCACGTGCGTCCTCGGACGGAAGTTGAAGTTGGCGAACTATCTTGGGACATGTGGCCTTGGGACATAGGGACGGCGAGCTGTGCGCCAGCCAATCAGCAGTTAGACGTCGGCGAGTCAGTTATTGTGTTCTAGGCCTCACACGCTCCTCCACACAGGGCGATGAAACTGCGAGTAGAGCGATTACTAGAGACCTGGAAAATTCGCGAGTTCAACTACCTGTAGGCTATACTCTGTTTCCGTATGCAAAATCATGCAGATATCACTGCTCATTGGTTGCTTGTTGTATTAGCGGAAGACGGTGATTCGGTCTGCATTTTACTGTGTACTTATTATAGGCTCAGAGTTGTCCGGGAGGTGTAATTTAACAGGTGGGCCAATAGCTTTAGCAATACAAACGTACGGGGTTTTGAACTCTGGCTTGTCCTGAAATGAAAACGCGATCAAAGCCCATACATTAGACGACGACTCTGCTGTTTAATTTTTCTCTTAGCTATTAAGGAAACTGCGTAGGAGAGCTGTCAGAAAATGCGGTTTTTACAATTTTCACGCTCTTTTTCTTTAGAATAAACTTTATATTATAAAAACAAGTTTGTACGGGCTTGGACATTTTTCTTTTATCATTTCTACCTTGAAGTCGTATTCCCAGGACCTCTTTTGATTAAGATAACCGTAAACGCGCAAAATACTAATCTACAGAACATATTCCCGGACTACTAACTCTGAAGAGCNTTCTCTTAGCTATTAAGGAAACTGCGTAGGAGAGCTGTCAGAAAATGCGGTTTTTACAATTTTCACGCTCTTTTTTCTTAGAATAAACTTTATATTATAAAAACAAGTTTGTACGGGCTTGGACATTTTTCTTTTATCATTTCTACCTTGAAGTCGTATTCCCAGGACCTTTTTTTGATTAAGATAACCGTAAACGCGCAAAATACTAATCTACAGAACATATTCCCGGACTACTAACTCTGAAGAGCNTTTTGATTAAGATAACCGTAAACGCGCAAAATACTAATCTACAGAACATATTCCCGGACTACTAACTCTGAAGAGCCGCTCAAATATCTTCACTAGCACTCTTCTGTTAAAGAAAACTCAGGTTTGTTGCGTAACTCTTCCATCCCCACACAAACTTAAGGTTTCAAGTTTTGAAAATAACACAGTTTTTTCTATGCCTACTGTACTTGGGCTAGCAAAGAACTTGTTCGGGTATCGCAACCAGTTAAGTTTTAGGCTTCGTGTTCAGTGATTTAGGCCGTTCACAGCAAAGTAAGCACTTCTGGAAATATCCTTTGAAACAATCACTTCCAACAACTGCGTTCGTTTCAAAGTAAACGCTGAGTGAAATACTCGCGGTACAGTTGGCAGCGAACCAGGGAAAGAAGTCTCACATCTCAAAGTCATACTAACGTTGTTATAATAATTTGTGGACGTCGAACTTATTTTATTTACGTTTCTGATTATGTTATGCGTACAAGAGTAATATTTGTTATGTTATTAGTAGAGATCTGAAAAATTCACGAGTTCAACGACCTGCAGGCTAGACTCTGCAGTCTTGTGTACAAATATGCTGATATCAACTGCGCATTGGTTGTCTGCTGTCGCAGTGGTAGGCGACAATTGGACACCGTTCTCCAGGAGGTATCAAACACCGCGCGGACCAATGGCTAAAGTTATATAAACGCACGTGTTTTGAATCCTAGCATGTCCCAAAATGAATCCGCGAATTCTTCAGGTCTCTAGTTATTAACATACTTATTTCCCAGACAATGTCACATTTACACTTAAAGGACGCATGGATAAAGGATGTGCGACGACTTCAATGTTAAAATCACACCCAGTGTAAGGATACCAAATAGGTTCACACGTATACATATATTAAGCAGGGCTTTAGAAAAGGGCTCACTTTATCGTGAACAGNAAGGATACCAAATAGGTTCACACGTATACATATATTAAGCAGGGCTTTAGAAAAGGGCTCACTTTATCGTGAACACCCTGCTCAAGTTATGAACCAGTCGTAACGTAGGGTTGTATCGCGATTTACGTACCAGATACCACCAGGGACGATCATTGGACACTGAGTCTTATAGTGTACAGTAGAGGCAAAGTATAACCTACTTGTGCAACATGTAGAGANAAGGATACCAAATAGGTTCACACGTATACATATATTAAGCAGGGCTTTAGAAAAGGGCTCACTTTATCGTGAACAGCCTGCTCAAGTTATGAACCAGTCGTAACGTAGGGTTGTATCGCGATTTACGTACCAGATACCACCCGGGACGATCATTGGACACTGAGTCTTATAGTGTACAGTAGAGGCAAAGTATAACCTACTTGTGCAACATGTAGAGAACGGTCTATAACGAGCATGCAAGTGTTAAGGTAGATGCATATTGGCTTCCAATAGAGAATGCACTCGACTGTACAATATGGAAGTAGAACTTCAACAGGGCTTCAGAAAAGTTTGAAGTAACCGTGAATGGACTATATATCCCTATACCCGACTAGCTATTGACCTTACACTGTAGCACATACACGATGACTGAACTATAAACTGATATTTATGTCACAATGTCAATTTTGCCAAATTTACACTGAATTAAAATTTTGACATACTTATGAGTCTGTAGTTCCCTTGCCTTGTCTGTACTGCAGTGTAAGATCAATATATAGTTTCGGAATTTTCTTTAAAAAAATAAGAATTAAATATTGCAGGGGCAGAGGGGAGATTCCCCTTAATGTTCGATCTCATCTTCCATCATAAATTTTTAATTTATATGCCATAACTCTTTTTTTTAATGAAATAACTAAATACGTGTTACTATAGCAGGTTCGCAATTTACAAGTGCCTGGAAATGTAATCGCCAAATTTTATGTACACACTATCAGGTAATTGAGAATAGAAAATAACATATTTATAATTAAAAATTCAAGCTACACTAATTATGTTAAAACTTATTGATAAAATGTCAGAATATCAATGTTTTAATTTTGACATTGTCCATAAAGCACTGAATTATGGTATAAACCATTAATTGAACTCGGTATGTGAGACAGAGTTTTGAACGTGGTTAGGGTGTGACGTCAGATCCAGTCTGTGAGCCGAACAAGGCGTGTTAAGGGGGACACGACATGCATTATGCCACCCTTACAGACATTTTACAATTTGTATCTCCCTTCGAAACTATTCAGCAGTACTTGGTTACATTTTTTCCGGCATTTTACGGAAAAGGGCTTTTTGAGCTCCAGAACTCTCCCTAAAATTAAGGAAATGTTGCTTTTTCTATAACGGACTTTCCGTAAATTTCACAGAACTTTTCGTGAACTCACAGAATCTCTCCGTAAATGAACTGGTTAGTTTTTCCGTACTTTCGGTTAAAAAAAAAAAAGAGATTACCAAAAATTCTCTAACTTCGCCATGCGGATGTTACGCCGCATAAAAAATAAAATTAAAAAATCCATTGTTTAATATTAGTTCAATATTGCATAACCAACCACTCTCGAGGTGGCAACATTACATTTGTGTGGTAAATTACTATTAATTAAAGTGTCCTTGTATCATCATACCAGATTGAGAATGTACAAATGAAGTAGCTGGTTACCTTCCCAGACACTGTAAAAGCCACAGAGTATCGGAGTGTGTTCGTAGAGCTGCTGCAGAAGCAAGACGGACATTTCACCTCGAAACCAGTCTGGAAATATTTGTTATTTATTCCATGTCCAGAGGTAAACATATATAAAAGTAACAAAAAAAAAAAAAACTAGACCTGTTGTTTTAGGATGAATCTTTTAATTCATTAATTCAATTTCGTTACTAACAAAAATGCTTGCAATTGAATTTGTTCGAGAAATAAATGGAAATACAGAGAACCTAGGGAACTGTGCACTTCTCATATGCTACAACAATTTACTGTAAATACCAAACTTAGTAATTTCTCTTAACTTGGCAAACAGTTATTAAAGTTTAAAAAGTTCCTTTACAGATAACAGGCCCTTTTACATAAAAACAAGATATTTTTCTTTTATTCTTTGGATTACGTGATTATTACATGGCCCAGATTATCAAATAAATAATAATAAAAAATACGTGTTCATGTTTAAATGTTCTCAGAAATCCTGCACCATCGATATAAAACTTTAAAGATAATACAAAATTAATCTTTGGAAACTAGTTTCCAAAGAATTCCTTGCAAAATACAAAACAAAAAAACTGTACAGTGTTGGCGTGTGCGATGTCGGGCAGTGCCGACCCGGAGTGGCAGAGCTTGTCCCCTGCTGCGTTCGTGATCGCAGCCTGAACGCCTCGTCACTCCACAGAACACCGGGCTCCCTATCAGCGGCCTTCATCCACGTAACTAGGAGTTCTTTATTTACCTCCCGGAGTGATAGGCATCGTTCCCTGCTCTCGCCAGAACGCCGCACGCAACACCAGCTGCAAGTCAACATTCGGGGCGGACGGCGCCTTTTACCAAACTAAACCCAAAATAAGACAAACAAACGACGGCAGCAGAACGAGACGTCGAAGAGTTCGGAGAGACTTGGGGCGGCTCTTAACAGCGAGGTTTCGAGACCCGATGAGGGTGAAATGAGGCGAGAATGGAACAGCGCTGGAATGCAAGGGCGGAGGAAACGGGAGATCACCGAGAAAAGACGCCGACCAGCGGCATCGTCCGGCACGATTCCCGCTTGCGAAAATGCGGTTCGCGTCGGTGGGAGGCGAGCAGTCTAACCGCTCAGCCACCGCGGTCTCAAAATGACAAAGAACTAGTAAGAAACAGGAACCCTGGATGTTATCGAAACATTTGACAACAGACAATTAAACCACCCAAACGAAATAAAAAAAAAGAACACAAAACCACCACAACACAGAACGACCACAATGAAAACCAATTAGGAGAATTTACCGGATGATTCAAAACAACAGTGGAAACACTTAGTATGTTGTGTGGAACAGAAATAAAAGATGATTCATCAGTAGGGGAGCCATATTCGGAAAAGCAAGGTTTGTATGTTGTGGGGCGTCAAAGTTTAACAACACTTAGGGTAATATGGTGATGGATGTACATTTAACATAGTGTTACGAAGCCACCACCAACCCAAACAGAGCTTCACATCCTGCAGTAAATTACAATAGTGGTTCGAACTGTCGACCCCCTAAGTGATTACAGAACCTACATCGGCGGCGCAGAAGTTATCGCACATATGGTTGTGTGCAATGTGATCCAGTCGCTGCGCGGGTTCATGTGATGAGGACCTCCTCTGATGGCACAGGAGTCTCATACATCATAGTGCCTCAAAGAGAATAGTCGANCCCAAAATAAGACAAACAAACGACGGCAGCAGAACGAGACGTCGAAGAGTTCGGAGAGACTTGGGGCGGCTCTTAGCAGCGAGGTTTCGAGAGCCGATGAGGGTGAAATGAGGTGAGAATGGAGCAGCGCCGGAATGGAAGGGCGGAGAAAACGGGAGATCCCCGAGAAAAGACGCCGACGAGCGGCATCGTCCGGCACGATTCCCACTTGCGAAAATGCGGTTCGCGTCGGTGGGAGGCGAGCAGTCTAACCGCTCAGCCACCGCGGTCTCAAAATGACAAAGAACTAGTAAGAAACAGGAACCCTGGATGTTATCGAAACATTTGACAACAGACAATTACACCACCCAAACGAAATAAAAAAAAAGAACACAAAACCACCACAACACAGAACTACCACAATGAAAACCAATTAGGAGAATTTACCGGATGATTCAAAACAACAGTGGAAACACTTAGTATGTTGTGTGGAACAGAAATAAAAGATGATTCATCAGTAGGGGACCCATATTCGGAAAAGCAAGGTTTGTATGTTGTGGGGCGTCAAAGTTTAACAACACTTAGGGTAATATGGTGACGGATGTACATTTAACATAGTGTTACGAAGCCACCACCAACCCAAACAGAGCTTCACATCCTGCAGTAAATTATAATAGTGGTTCGAACTGTCGACCCCCTGAGTGATTACAGAACCTACATCGGTGGCGCAGAAGTTATCGCACATATGGTTGTGTGCAATGTGATCCAGTCGCTGCACGGGTTCATGTGATGAGGACCTCCTCTGATGGCACAGGAGTCTCATACATCATAGTGCCTCAAAGAGAATAGTCGAGAAGTGTCAGATCTGGTGAGCGTCGTGGCCACGGGACAGACCCCACCGCGCCCAAACCATGTTTTTATCCGGACATGAGAACCTTCTTTGGTTTGTAATTCCGTACAGCATGCTAAGTGTTATCGGTGTTGTTTTGAATCATCCAGTACAATCACAGCAAATTAAATAAATAAGTTAATTAATTTTTAAAATTATATATATTGTTTCATGAATGGCCGAGGGGCGTATCTGATTTCGTGAGAGATGAAGGGCTTAATAAAAATGAAATAACTAAATTCAACAATTATATTTATTCTCAATGCTATACACAGTCAAACATCTGTTATTTACAAGTCTAATCATCCTATTAACTCTTATTGTTCTTAGTGAGCGCCATATTCAACTACTATCTCCATTTCAATTAAAGTCTTTATCACAGACCTTACTCTTGCTAATGTCCCTTAAACTGCTCCAATTATTTATACCTGTTTAAATAAAACTATCTTTTTCCATCGTCCAGAATGTCTTTTCACTCACGCATCCATTCCACAGTTACGCAGATCAGTTCTACTCTTCACTACACACAAACTCGCAGATTGCTGCAGTCGTCCCTCGCCGCTCCGGAATCGTCCAACTTTCTCTCAAGGTCACACGAGACGCCAAACCCTCTGCTTTTAATCACCCTCTTCTCATAGGCCCTCATGTGGTACTTATACGTGAGGTAGGTGCCGTCTAGAATGTTCTCAGCAATCCAAGATGTTCTGGGAAAAGTCACGGTGATGACGACGACAACCCTGCATGATAAATTGAGAATTATGAGCTTCTCAGGGTCAGCGAGGTGCGAACTGCGATAAGTTTATCAACGTGTGCGGCGGCATCCTTTATAATAAGCCGCTCGCTTTGCCTAACATAAAAAATTTAACCTCCAGCTCTCAGCGCCTTCCCACGCGAAGGAAACATCGGTCCGCAGAAAGAATTATCGTGTCGGCTCGCTTTCTATAACAGATACGCGGCCACCGGCCTATCGCTCGCTTGTTCATTCAAAACAGTCCTTTGACTTGTTGCCGCCTCTATCATATATCTGCTGTCCTTCACTTATACTCTCTCGCGCGGGATGCGAAGAAGCGAGCGCATAACAATATATACATTTTTTTTTTAGTTTGGTAGCAGTACTGTGGTTGAATTGTATCAGGAATATTATTTTATATAATATACATTGCCTACAACCACTTTAAAGTTAAACGTAGAAGCATTAAGTTTATCAGGATGACCTCAACGTAAGAACGACAAAAAATACTAAATACATAATTATATGGATAAAGAGTTAATTAACTAGTCAGACAGCGAAACACCCGAAACAATGAAGACAGCACGACAAGTAACAATATATTAACAGTTAAAACCACAAACGAAACATAAAAAAACAGCCAACCACGAAGACACCATTAATATAAGTGCCAAAATAATTGGAGGAATGGAACGGAAAAACTTGAAGATCCCGATACGACGAAGAACAGCAGAATTAGGAACAAGAAAAAACTGCCAAAATCATTAACGAAACTAAAAAACACAAACAAAACAAACAAGACGTTACGGAGTTTCGACGGTTACGATCTTCTGCCATCCTCAGGTGATTATGAAATATAACCAGGAAGAAAAACTGGATTATTTAAAATATTTGATAACACGCTTTATATCCACCACATGATGGAAGCGGATAACAGCTTGCGAAACGTGTTGACTTTTTGTTTATTTTTGTTAGTTTTATCTGTTATTTTGGCGGTTTTTGTTTTGTTTATATTTGNTGCCAAAATCATTAACGAAACTAAAAAACACAAACAAAACAAACAAGACGTTACGAAGTTTCGACGGTTACGATCTTCTGCCATCCTCAGGTGATTATGAAATATAACCAGGAAGAAAAACTGGATTATTTAAAATATTTGATAACACGCTTTATATCCACCACATGATGGAAGCGGATAACAGCTTGCGAAACGTGTTGACTTTTTGTTTATTTTTGTTAGTTTTATCTGTTATTTTGGCGGTTTTTGTTTTGTTTATATTTGTACTATCTTCCTTGTTTCGAGTCATTGTTTGTTTGACTAGACCATTAACTTCTGAGTCATGTATGTTTATTCTTTTATTTTTTGTTCCATTTGTGTTGATTTTAATACATTAATATGGGTGCTTCGGTATATTATTTTATAGCGACTGTACATGATAGCTAAATCCCAATTAAACTCCCAATGCAAGTGAATATTTTTATTAGATTAAAATATTTTACTATTCGATTTGTCTTTCGTTGTTGTTGCTTTCTGTTTCAGTTGTTTTCTATTTGTTTACTCCCCCCCCTCCGTTTTCGTTAGATAGTTTACTCTCTAGTGTCAACATTGTAATAACTGCCAGGATGTGTGTTGCTTCCTGGTGCTTTTCCATCCTGTTGCGCGGTTGTTACTGTCTGCGATGTCCTTTTATCTTGCTTCTTGACTTAACCTATATCAACGGACAGAGGCATTCTATATAACCATAGCGATCTTCATTTACCATTTGCTATTAAGGTTCCCGCATACCCGGAGCTTTCTTTTCCCGCGCTGGAGGCCGAGAGGCGCAGGAGCTATAAGGGCGACACTTCCACGCGCATCAAGTTAGCCGTCGCCACTAAGAGCGGCTCTGAACAGACGTGTTTGTTCTCGTCGCACTGCACGCACCTACTGTCGCCTTCAGTGGCGACCCTATGACGTCATTGGTGTAAAGACTGCGCGAAGGCTCAGTTAAGGGTCCTCGAGTGGGTTTGTATGGATCAGACGAGTATATTTCGAGATAAAGAGAGAAGACTGGGGCAAAGGAATTAAAGAGGTAGGCATACACATTGTTGATAACTCGAACCACAAACGATTCCAGAAATACTTATTTTAAGTTATCGCATACCACGTTTTAATATATAATCCATTCACGATTACTTCGAATTCTTCTGAAGCCCTGCTGAAGTTCTACTTCTAGGATATTCCTCCGCCTCATGCTAACAAAGTGTAATCGAGTCTGGAAAATTACACCGAAGGGGCTACACACTGCATTCTCTCGCACTCGGTGTAATAATATCTTGCATAAGAACTATTTCGTACTAGGCATTACCAACACACCTGTTTTCCCTCTGTGTTTATTTATATTAATTATAAATGAAATATTATAATGTAAAGAAAACATATAAGTAAAAAATGTAAGTGAAACTTTAAATTAACCAAAAACTCTTGTGATACATGGCGTATTTAGGAAATAACCAAACACGTCATACATGGAGTGATTTTTCAAAGGTTAGATTAAAAAAGTGTGACGAAACCGCGAATACACTATATCTAATACACTATAGTTCTCTTGCACGACTAAAATTTATCTAGTATAAATTTTGTTTCCCGGTGTTTGAAAATTATTTTTAACTTATACACACCCGCGTGTTTAGAACAACAATTCATTCCGAAGGCGACAGTCTCGTTCTGTGTGTTTTGACTCCAAAATAGTCAGGTGTTCGGAGTGAACTTNAACAATTCATTCCGAAGGCGACAGTCTCGTTCTGTGTGTTTTGACTCCAAAATAGTCAGGTGTTCGGAGTGAACTTTCAATCCGGATTCTGCATTCCAGTCCAAACTTGCCGTCTGGACTGGACTTACTTATCTTCGGCCCTGTTCTCGGTTTATTGGGCAAGGTTTCAATCCGGGATTGTTCAATACACATCGAGATCAAACCGGTTTGCTGCTGGTTTGCGGCCGATATATCACGCACTGGACTTTGTGGTAAGCTCAAGTTTTAGTTAATGTATATAGTGGCAGTCTTGTAAGTTTGTTCTCGTGGTTCTCCGGCAACGAGATTTTTCTGGCGTTGTGGCACACAGCATTTTTCTCCCGTTCGGCTTTGTGGTCAACTTTGATTTCGGCGTTGTGGTCTTCGGCGTTGTGGTGTGGCCCCGGGAAGGAATAACAGCCAACAACATTTTGGTGGGTAGATGGTTCCTGAAAATAATTAAACCCTAGGGCCTACAAGTTGATGGACGTCAGACTAGCATGAGAACTGTGGATGGATCTCAGGGTTCGTGGACGGCCGAGAAACCCTGCACCCTTGCACAGAGTCGCGGATGAATACTACGCCGCGGCGGTTGGTGAAATATTTGCGCGATAACCCCAAGAAAACTTGATGGAACAAGAGTGAGCGAGTGAAGATATTTGCGCGGCCCTTATCATCGGGGTCTTGAGAGCCGACGAGGGTGAAGTGAGGTGAGTATGGAGCAGCGCGGAATGCTAGGGTGGGGGGAACGGGAGATCCCCGAGAAAACCCGCCGACCAGCGGCATCTTCCGGCACGATTCCCACACGCGAAAATTCCTGGGGCGACCCCGCGTGGGAATCGAACCCAGTTCGTCTAGGTGGGAGGCGAGTGGTCCGACCACTACACCCCCCGCAGCCCCTATGTACACGACACACAACATCAGTTTACGCTTTGCACGTATTATAAAATCACAATTCTCTATAAACATAGTACGTGAGTAACCACTGCCGTTGACGACCCAGTTTATAAGGAGCAGTAATGACATTTTTCACCTTCACCTCCAGGGCTACATGCCTGGGCGAGGATGGCGAAATCCTTGATTTATTGCTCGAAGAAACGCAAATGTTCTCGATTCCGCAACGGCATGCAAGTCGGGGGAGAAAATTACGTGACCGTGTTTTTTTTTCTTTTGCTGGGCTGGGAAAAGTTTGCACGCCTGAGAAGAAGGCACGCAAAGCGGCGTTTGAACTTGTTCACTTAAACCTGGTTGTTCCAGCTGATCGCCGTGCGTGTCGCCGTACGTCTGCAGGGACCTCGCTAAGTTAGGGCGGCGTTGTTGACTCACGAGAGACCAACATTCCGTACCCCCTCCCCTGCTAGTTACAGCTCCTGACAAAAACCTCAAGAATACCTCGCCGTTACGCCGCGGAAAACATATCTCACATTGTGACGTGAATACGTCTTTATAATCACACCGATACACAGGACTTTATTTTCATTTATTAGTTTACATTTCGTTTAAACACCACATAAACTGCTTAGCCCTGAGATATGGAACAAGTCAAGGAATTGCAACTACAAAATCCAACTAAATTTACATATTTGCATAACCAACAAATTAAATACAATTTCCCAGTCATCATTACTGAGTAAGTAAAGTGATATGTTTAACACAAATTAAAAGTTTGTATGACAAAGATAATATATAGAGCATATATTCATTAATACCATACAATTTCACTAGTTAAATTGATACAATGATTGAATATCTCATTACGGTGTCATGTGATGATTACATGCAGAAGAATTCATCAATCGAGTAGTAGAAGGTAAGTGTTAATATCATATTGTTTGAGATTTGAATTNTGATTACATGCAGAAGAATTCATCAATCGAGTAGTAGAAGGTAAGTGTTAATATCATATTGTTTGAGATTTGAATTGAATTTCTTAATAGCCATTTTGCCAATCATTTTTTAAGTATTTAGGTAATTTATTGAAAAATTCAATAGCTGAAAAAAGAGCACATATGTGTAATAGCTCTAATCTGATTGGTTATTATCGAGGGACAGGAGAAGTTCGCGAATCCAATGGCGTGTAGGCTGAACTCTGTATCAAGCATCACCAACACACATTACATCACAGTTTTTTTCATATTAATTATAAATTAAATATTTTAATTTGTAGATAAAATATAAGTAGAAGTTCAATATAATAACCAAAGTAGGAAAGATTATGGTAACACAAGTATAACGCGCTCGCGATACACGACATACTTAGGAAACTACCAAGCACGTCATATATGGAGTGATTTTGAAATGTTTTATTCCAAAAGTATGAAGAAACTGCGAATATACTATAGCTTGGAACGGGGACAAGGCAGTGAGTTCTACGTGAATACGTCTTCATTAGGCGGTAATATTTTATTGGCGACATGGGAACTAAATGAAAGTAATTAAATTTATATACGATGTTCAAGGTAAAGTGAGCACTTTTAAAGCCCTGCTGCTTTTTCCTTTCAGTCATTTTTTTTATCCCTTGAACCACCTTTTTAAATAAATATTGCCACGTAAGTAATAGAGACAGTGTGTATATTCCACCGCACTCAAAAGTTAATGTCTTAGGCTAAAATAAAATATATTTATTGATCATTATTCCAAAAGAGTGGGCTTTCAAAAGTGCCCACTTAACCGTGAATAGTCTATACGCGTATTTCATTGCTTAAATTGACAGATCACAACGACGTCTTTCGTCTGTCACCAAAGTCAGTGCTCCAGCACACCGTAGTCGCGAGATACATTCCCCAAGATGTTTACCCGCGCTCAAAATGGCCGCCAGTCGCATCAAGTCCCCACCCCCCCCCTCACGCAAACGCTGCCACAAGTCAAGGTCGTGCTCGTGTCGTAGTCGCATACTCTATCGAACGAGACCACACGAAGTTATAGTTTCGTAATCGACCACCCTACAAGCGTTACATCGCCGTTCCCATCCTGCTATAGTGAGTGAAGAGTGGAGAGATTTGGGCGGCTCTTAACAGCGAGGTTTCGAGAGCCGATGAGGGTGAAATGAGGCGAGAATGGAACAGCGCCGGAATGCAAGGGCGGAGGAAACGGGAGATCACCGAGAAAAGACGCCGACCAGCGGCATCGTCCGGCACGATTCCCACATACGAAAATCCGGGTGTGACCCCACCGGTAATCGAACTCGGTNAAACCCTGTTCGCCTTGGTGGGAGGCGAGCAGTCTGACAACCACACCACCGCGGCCCCAATTATTGGCTAGAAGAAGTACATAAACTTTTCAAAGCACTTGTTTACTAAACATTGTTGTAACCTCCAATAATTTTATTCACGTCATTTATGATAGCCGGTTCAACGTTGGGACGCGAAGAGTGATATTGCGCAGCTAGCGTGATCACTCTACCCCCTCATTCGCTCTACGTTGTTGACCCGGAGGCTAGGCGCCAACGAGGAAGGAGGGCACGTGCTGCCATGGAGGTCAGCAGTGGGCTGCCAGACACGAGCCCTGCCGCGATCGATGATTTATANGATTACATGCAGAAGAATTCATCAATCGAGTAGTAGAAGGTAAGTGTTAATATCATATTGTTTGAGATTTGAATTAAATTTCTTAATATCCATTTTGCCAATCATTTTTAGGTATTTAGGTAATTTATTGAATAATTGAATACCTGAAAAAAGAGCACATATGTGTAATAGCTCTAATCTGATTGGTTATTATCGAGGGACAGGAGAAGTTCGCGAATCCAATGGCGTGTAGGCTGAACTCTGTATCAAGCATCACCAACACACATTACATCACAGTTTTTTTCATATTAATTATAAATTAAATATTTTAATTTGTAGATAAAATATAAGTAGAAGTTCAATATAATAACCAAAGTAGGAAAGATTATGGTAACACAAGTATAACGCGCTCGCGATACACGACATACTTAGGAAACTACCAAGCACGTCATATATGGAGTGATTTTGAAATGTTTTATTCCAAAAGTATGAAGAAACTGCGAATATACTATAGCTTGGAACGGGGACAAGGCCGTGAGTTCTACGTGAATACGTCTTCATTAGAGGGTATTATTTTATTGGCAACATGGGAACTAAATGAAAGTAATTAAATTTATATAGGATGTTCAAGGTAAAGTGAGCACTTTTAAAGCCCTGGCTGCTTTTTCCTTTCAGTCATTTTTTTTATCCCTTGAACCACCTTTTTAAATACATATTGCCACGTAAGTAATAAAGACAGTGCGTATATTCCACCGCACTCAAAAGTTAATGTCTTAGGCTAAAATAAAATATATTTACTGACCATTATTCCGAAAGAGTGAACTTTCAAAAGTGCCCACTTTACCGTGAATAGCCTATACCCGTATTTCATTGCTTAAATTGACAGATCACAACGACCTCTTTCGTCTGTCACCAAAGTCAGTGCTCCAGCACACCGTAGTCGCGAGATACATTCCCCAAGATGTTTACCCGCGCTCAAAATGGCCGCCAGTCGCATCAAGTCCCCACCCCCCCCCTCACGCAAACGCTGCCACAAGTCAAGGTCGTGCTCGTGTCGTAGTCGCATACTCTATCGAACGAGACCACATTTATTTCAATCGTGTTTTTGGTTCACGAAGTTATAGTTTCGGAATCGATCACCCTACAAGCGTTACATCGCCGTTCCCATCCTGCTATAGTGAGTGAAGAGTGGAGAGGTTTGGGTGGCTGTTAATAGCAAGGTCTCGAGAGCCAGCGAGGGTGATTGAGGCGAGTATAGAGCAGCATCGGAATGAAAGGATGGGGAAACGGGAGATCCCCGAGAAAACCCGCCGACCAGCGGCATCGTCCAGCACGATTCCCACATGCGAAAATCTGGGTGTGACCCCACTGGCAATCGAACCCGGTCTGCCTAAGTGGAAGGTGAGTAGTCTGACCACTACACCACCGCGGCCCCAATTATTCGTTAGAAGAAATACATAAACATTTCAAAGCACTTGCTTACTAAACGGCGTTGTAACCTCCAATTCTATTCACGTCATTTATGATAGCCGGTTCAACGTTGGGACGCGAAGAGTGATTTTGCGCAGCTAGCGTGATCACTCTACCCCCTCATTCGCTCTACGTGGTTGACCCGGAGGCTAGGCGCCAACGAAGAAGGAGGGCACGTGCTGCCATGGAGGTCAGCAGTGGGCTGCCAGACACGAGCCCTGCCGCGATCGATGATTTATANTGGCCACTGGTATGATACGAGGGTCATTGAACTCGCAGCAGTCCTCTGAAGACACCATGCTGGCTCACAAGGTACTTGCACGGCAGAGTGTCTAGAAACCAGTTGCAAGCAAGGTGACGTACACCTTCACACAGTTTTTATTGTCCCGCAGTGTAACGTCATGTTTCAACACGCGTGTCGCCTGCCCGACCGTCCGACATTTCCCACACCGAAGACTTTCGGGCACAATATGGGACGCCATATCCCTCCGCGTTGAAGTGTTCGTGATTTGGAGTTTAATCTGCGACAAATGTTGGGGAAATCTGCACAGGATGACATGATTAGATGATTTGGTTATAAGCAGTTTACGGCAAAAAGGCGCTTTTGAAAACCATGCTTAGTATACTGTATACTCGCATGAAAATTGTGTATTATTCCAGTATATGTACAGTAAAACTAACATTGTCGTTTATTTCGTTCTTATCTCCATTCACATTATACATTTCCCTTTTTTTACACTTATTTTATGTGAAATTGGTATCAAAAAGCAAAATATAATCCTAGTTTACTAATATAGGCAGCTTATATGTAGTAAGACTTGTTAAATTACGAAAACTCGTTATTAGGAAAATTTAATTTTTAACCTGTTTTTGGAGAGGATCATTGGCTTAGGAGATCTCCGTAATGTATGTAAGTTTATGTCTATGCACGTTTGTGTCCTTGTGTTATCCAAATTAAAAAACATTTTGCACAAGGGCGCCGAATGTTATCAGACCCGGTACTCTTATTCTATTTAGCAAGGACACTTCGTATGCGGGATGCTGATTTTGGAAACGACGTGAAGAGCCTCCGCGCAGTTGGGTGGACGTCGACGGTAGATTCGTCTGAACGATGTGCGAGATGGGCAGATACGGCGCAGCGAGTCAGAACTGTGATTCAACTCCGGCAGATGTGAAGTAATCGAAGAAGCCCTTGCTAATGCATCTTACGCAAACGAAAAAAAAAACCCCGTGAACAGAGATGGGATATACAGTGATCTACAAGTAGCAACATGTGATTATGAATGATACTTTGTCGTAAGTGTGAAATAAACCTGCTGATTATCTTGGCGATGGCATAATTCGTGTACATATACTTTCGAGATTGCCACCCGAAGCTCAAGTCAGTACGAGTAAGTAATATGCTGACATTTTTTATTGTTGCATTACTATGAAAATAATGGCATATGTTAAAAATATTTTTGAAGTATGAAAAAAACAGCTTTTAATAGGCACATAATGTTGAGGATAACACAATGACTTGCTGAAAACTTAATACTCATTAGTGGTTTCGTTTTTTAAATGATATCTTATGTCACGTTAGTAAAATTATTGTACTCCAATTAAGAAATAACGTGACTTAATGTCATAAGATAGTAGGGTGTACTAGCATAATTACTCGTGGTACAAACGAAGAAGTGAAACAGATTTATCCAGTCTGAAATAGTATAGCCAGGATCACATAGTTCTGTCAAGATATGCCTGACACAATGAAGGGTGTGCATCACAGCAGGTCTAGCCCAGTTCCCTACTAGCATCTGCATTTGTGTATGCGTACTTACATCAGATATGAGAGTAAAACACAAAGGAAAAAATCGGTTTAGCACCTCAGCTTCTGATACCAAGTCGTGAGTCACTAGTAAGATTACAGCATTTGCGCGCGTCTCCGACATGCTAACACATGTGTGTAATGCGTTCGTATTAGAATGATTATTAGAAATTATCTGCGACAGCAATTGGGGACANACATGCTAACACATGTGTGTAATGCGTTCGTATTAGAATGATTATTAGAAATTATCTGCGACAGCAATTGGGGACAGAGCGACAAAGTTTCTTTTTAGCAACGAGAAAGGTTGTTTAAAATTTTGACAGACTGGAGATTTGTGAACGGTGCTTATCGATAAAGCCATACCAAAATGGTCAAAAAAGGCCTTTTAAATAAAGTTTTTATACAGCTGCAGATTAATTTTCCAATAGTGTTAAGTATTAGTAACATTTATAAATGCTTTATCTCTTTGACTGTTCAATCAGAAATGATCATCGTGCAATGCCGTCNTTAAGTATTAGTAACATTTATAAATGCTTTATCTCTTTGACTGTTCAATCAGAAATGATCATCGTGCAATGCCGTCTGTCCAATTTTATGATTTCTGACCCGCTGCATTACAGAGTTTAGTGGCATGTCACCTGCCATCGTCGCCAATCGACATTGCCTCATGGGTCATCAGCATTTTCTTGCTGCCACCGGTCAAATTCTTCCAATCTTTTGCCTACTTTGGTTGAGAATTCACCCCATAACTAGTGAAGGTCTTCATCGGCCGCAGCTCTTCTTAAGTCCAGCCGCTGTCCTCTCTGGCCAGCCACCCTCTGAAGTCACATTCGCGAGTCTTCGGTCTTCAGACAATCCATTAACACATGCTGTAGAGTGTCATCTACGCCGCATACTTCACGTAGAGGGGAGGTGACCGCCTCAATGTCGACCGAGTGAGGTCGTGCAGTGGTAAACCACTCGACTCGAGTTCGGGAGGACCTGGCTTCGATTCCTGGTCCGGCCATCCTGATGTTGGTTCTCCAGGCGAGTACTGGGATGGTTCCTCACTACACACCACGGCGGCGTATTCCTTCGCCGTTCCTGCTTCTCCGAGCAACTTGCTCCGTGTCTAATGACTAGGGGTACTTGAAATTAGTTTTTTTTTTTTTTACCGAAATCACGATTTTTAAATAATATTTAAAAAGCTATTAAGCATACATTTTTAAGCTCGTTTTTCCTGGTCATTAATTATTTTACATAATTTCGTTTTCACAAAATTTTCAGTTACTCGCGAAATTTACATAAATTTGCGAAATATGCACGAAATCGTAAAATTACCTCGAAATAAGAACATTTTACGTTGCTGTAAACAAATTTGTAACATCAACAATAACGTACTTCTGAAAAACTGCTTACCGTTTCTTCTCGTAAAGCACAATTTACCATAATCGAAGAGAATAGTACGTCTATCAAATTTCGCGAAATAAAAAAGCCGAAAACATATTTACTCTTTTTTCGTATATAGGAATATACGAAATACAGCAAAAGTCAATATAAAAATTACGCCGTCCACAATATTGAAAACAATTGCTGCACAAAATGCAGAAATATTTTCAAACGTAATTTATGTGTAACGGAAAAATAGCGGCCAACAATTTTTGGTTGTTTATTTATAAATAATTGACGTCAGTAGTAGGCTTATGGGTCTCCGGGGGCAAGGGCTGGGGGCTGTGGTGCCGTCCGCCATCTTGGATGACGTCACAGGCGCGGCCGGCGGCATCGTTCATTCCCCCCCTCGCCACTCCCTAACCACCGCCAGCTACCTGTACCATAGAACTGATTTTAATAAAAAATATTATAATAAGACATACTTTAATAAAAAAATAAAAAGTATTGGCATGTCACCTTGGACTTTTAATAATTATGTCGGTTTAGAGTACCGCCACAGATCACAACTCCATTAAATAAACATTTTTATTATGAAAATTAAATAAATTTGGCCTGCCACTTCGCGAAAGTATTGATACCCCTTCACAAAAACCCGTAACCAAGAAAATAAAATAAAAATAAAAATAAAAAATTTGCAAAAACTTAAATAAATGCGTCTCGCTACTTCGTGTTTTTATTGCTAGAGTTCGCGAATCGCCAGTCTGCATATTTAGTTAAGAATTTAAAGATGTAATTTTTTATATACGAGAAGGTATATCTGTCTTGTACGAAATCGGCGAACTTATCCTAAGAAATGGAATATATATTTATTCTTATATACGGAAATATCTTTAACAAAAATGTCGCTTAGTTGGTATTGTTTCTTTAGTGTAGTTAGGACGCTAACGCGGTCAAACAAGTTACGGTAATTATAATACTGTGACTTCCCGTAAAACTTGGCGTATTTTGTTGTTTTACTGTTAATTTTGTCGAGATGCTGTAGTTTCGGCCTGGCTCGGCGCACGAGAACATCTGCGTTGCGTTGGGCAGGAAACATTTGCTTTCTACCGGGAACTGTGTAAACATGTTTTCAATCTCCGGAATGAAATTATTTCATATAGTTTTCATTTGCGGCATTCCAGTAGCTTGCAAAAAGAATAATGCATTTACAGGGACTGGCTCGACATTATTTTATTCCTTGTTTTCAGCCTGCAGGCAGATACACGAATAAAATTCCGAAAATGCCGAAAGTTCTTAGAATTTCTGAAAAAGCGATAGAGCATGAAAAAGAAGGCTTTTACGTTTTTCCACAAAGAAAAGAGAATCACAATTTGCAAAACTTGCAACGTAATCGTTGATTGGAAAAGGAAAGACAGTTATGATTAACGTTGTAGGCAATGGGCATCACATAAAATTCATACAGAAAATTCACAGCAATCAATATCTGGTGTTACAAGGCAAATCACAGTAGAAAAAACAAATGGGTCTAGACAAAAATAAGCAAGACAGAAAAAATTTATGATTGCTAAAGATACAGTCCGTGCCTTTGTTGAAGCAAATATTCCTTTGGAAAAATTGGACCAGCCTTCCATAAGGTTGTTCATCAAATGTATGTTACCCTAATTACAAAACATAACACAAACTGGAGCTTACAAATACTTTGTTCAATTATGTACTGATTTTGTTTTATCTTCTGCAAGAGTTTTTGCAACCTGTATTTAGTTATTTTTTCAGGAGCTCGTAATCATCCACAAACACAAATATTGCCCAGTACTTACTTGCAACACTTGAAACACGAAGAAGGGGAAAAATTAAGAGGCTATTCAGGACAAAAAATTAGTTCTTTTGTTTGACATAAAAATGTGGTAAATTCATTAAGAACTCTTGAATTTCATAGACAAAAAGAAATCACAAAAATAAGTGAGTAAATGAACAAGTTAATGTTTATGTTGTGATTTAATTGAATTATTTGTGAGCGTTCATCATACAGTCGTCAGGGGAACGAGGTAATGCTATCACCGTCCCGATGGCTGCAGAGACTCAGCAAAAGAAACTAATGCTTGACTCAAACCATTCGTCACATCCGTCTGTGTTTTTGTCCGTCAGTTCAAAAGATTCACAAGAATCCGTCGTCCGTCAATCCTTCTGTGGTGAACATTTCCAATACCTAAAACAAAAACAATATATAGTAGCGATTTACAACAAATGTATAGGGAAATAATCACTCTGTTGTAGACCGCCCAACACTCAACAGTTGACTAGCAGCTTGCCGGGGTCCGGCGGCACGCATACCTGTCACTGCGCTGCGAGAACACTCACTCGACTCATCGTGTCACACCACTCTCTTGCAGGCCTGCACTGTATACTCGGTGCCTCATTATATGATACGTATACTTCAAGATCAAGATTTAAGTGAGTTTGAACGTGGTGTTATAGTCGGCGCACGAGAGATGGGACATAGCATCTCCGAGGTAGAGATAACATTAGGATGTTCGCGTACGACCATTTCACGAGTGCACCGTGAATATCGGGAATCCGGTAAAACATCATATCTTCGACATAGCTGCGACCAGAAAAAATATCTTGAAAGAACGGTACAAACGACGACTGACGAGAATCGTTATACGTGACAGATGGGCAACCCTTTCTCAAATTGGAACAGATTGGATTTGTGGACTGCCCTGCAGGATTCATTGTGTGAATTGCCTCCTGCATACCTTCAGACATTAGTCGAGTCCATGCCACGTCGTCTTGCGGCACTTCTGCGAGCTCGGGGGGTGTACCAGTTTTTTTGGATCTTCAGTGTATGATAATACAAGTTTTCCTGTAGTTTCTTCGCACACTCTTCTAATTGTCCCAGATCAGACAAGTGGATGAGTCGAAATTTCCGCCTAGCGTGACTCTTCAAACAGTTCTTCTCTGTGGAGTCGTGTTGCTTCAAGCGAGCGCATCTGCATCTACTCCTGGACCCAAGCCGCAGACAGAAGCAGAGTCANCTGTGGAGTCGTGTTGCTTCAAGCGAGCGCATCTGCATCTACTCCTGGACCCAAGCCGCAGACAGAAGCAGAGTCAGCATCTCCTTCTCTTGCATCGTTCTGTTTTAAACTACCCAACTGCAGATAATAACAAATAACTACAACTGTAATACAAATTTTTTGAATAACGATATGAGAGGCCAGCGTCCTTTGTGCAGTGGCGAGAACTAACTTAAAGGAGACTGATCCCTGGGTACACAGCCAGCAGGGCATCTNGCCAGCGTCCTTTGTGCAGTGGCGAGAACTAACTTAAAGGAGACTGATCCCTGGGTACACAGCCAGCAGGGCATCTTCAACGCGCCTCTGTGAACTGAAGGACCCTCGTACTACACCAGAGGCTAATGACGATCATGTGCGACGTGTCCCTAGACCATCACGCGAGTAGTAGGACATGTGTGCCTCTGTGAATCTAGGGCAGGGATTCAAGTGCTCAATTTCCGTCCTGCTCCTCTTATACCGTCAACCCAAGCCGTACAATCTTGTTTTTTTTTCTAACCTACTTTAAAACTATGTGTTATTTGGGCCCGCGGTAGGTACGAGGGATTAGTGCGTCTCAAGGCCACGACAGCCAGGCTCGTAGCCGTACAATCCTGTCACTGGCCAGCAACATGTATGAAAGCCATTCGCCAATCAGCGCCTGGCAACTCACCCACCATCCGGCAGCCCGGCCAACTGGAAATCTTTCACAGAACGCAGTAGCCAATCAGGTACAAGGCCCGTCCCCAGAGAGAGAGAGAGATTGTCGCGCAACCAATCAGATAATAGATGAGCCTACATCAAAGGAACCACCCACGCCATTTCACCTTGGTTTACTTTTCTACTCTGTGTCCAAACTCTTGCACTGTGGTCACTGTGGTCACACATTCCTGAGGAAAAACGTGATCCGTCGTTAAAGACAATACGTGGTCGGTCCATCGCACTTTACAGGGCGTCCCAATAACACGCACTCACCTGTTGAATGGCAATAAATGCTGTGTTTAACAAAGGCACGTGTGTAATGATATTAACGTAGAGAACAACGACATGCATCAAATAAACGTACACGAGTCACGACAGGACATCAAAAGCAATTAACAGCACTGCATTATAGCCACTCTTTGAATGAGTACATTTTATTGGGACATCCTGTACTTTACTAGCTGCTCACGCAATTGCAAAATAATGAAGGTGCGTAGGTAGAACTTAAAGTCTCATAGGCAGTGAAGTCATTTGACCGCAAGTGGCATAATAAAACACCGTACTTTTTACGAATACCGATTTTAGCTGTTTAAAATCATTTTTTAACTATTTTTTTTTGTTTTAATTCCTGCGTTTGTGGTTGGTAAATAGATCAAACCCAACTGCATTTATGATTTAAAATTTTATATATTTTACAATTATTTCTTTAGTTTTTATTAACGTGTTAAGATACACGAGAAAGCATTGTTTAGTATTGGTCCAACCATGCGCTTGTGTTACACTGAAAGTTTAACATAAGAAGAAAGACTTAAATTTACCACTATAAATTCAGTATTATATTAATATTATTAAAACCCGCAGAGACATTATAAAACTCATTTACGAAACTGATAAATTTAGGATCATGTCGGAAATTATTTGGCCAATTTTCTAAGGTGTAAGAAATGTTTTAATCTGTAATTTATATAGGCCTACGCTCGTAAAATTACAGTTTTTTTAGGTTCACAAGATTATATGTTATTTATAGATCATAATTTTTTGCTAAAAAGAAATGATTGCAATTGTTGCGTATTTAAAATCTTCGAATATTGTTGATAGTTGTTGCCAACATAAAATTAATTTACCGAGGAAGGACGACGAACCTGATTATGTTCCATATAAATCATTCAGTTATAATTTTTAATTTCATAGGTCNATTTACCGAGGAAGGACGACGAACCTGATTATGTTCCATATAAATCATTCAGTTATAATTTTTAATTTCATAGGTCGGTATGAGTATTCATAAAACAATTGCAAACCACATTTAAAACGTGCAATAATATACGTATATTACCTTAGAAAAGTTGTAGCAACTGGTTTACAAGATTTGGTTTATAAAAGTACAAGAAAAAATTACTGCGTGGGTAGCTTTGAAGGGCGTATTAAGACTCGTAAGCAGTAACAAGGAAAAATTATGTATATCCTTCATTTAATGTTTTGCATTTCCTTGTATGGAAAATTTTAAATTGAAAGTATTTGTTTTATTGTTTTTGTAGTTCGTCTGTAGCTGAGTACGTAAAAAATGTTTGAATTTCAAGTCATTTTATATAAATTAATTAGTTATTTGACGTTTGCTGGATGGCGCCGCAACACTTTGGCTTGCATAAAATATAAAATAAATCATACATTTAAAATTACAAATCCACGTATTTTCGAGAATTTCCGAGGAACGATTCCGTACTCCAGACTGTGAATTAAAATATTAATTCACCATCAGTCGTACAACCTCCTCTCATGTCGTTACTTGAAAACATCCTACTCGCATCAGTGTCTACGTTACTTCAATGGACTATGGGAAATTCAACCAACATAAAACATACGTGGACTAGTATTTACTCAGCAAAGAAAGACCACCATGGTTACTAGAATACAAGTTATGTAGACATCTACAGCAGACATTTAGACCTGTAGATATGCCCATTCACTGGTATTTCCAACTTTTCTGAAGCCCTTATAAGGTTATACTTCAAGGGTATTCCTCCGCCTCGTGTGAACAGAGCGTAATCAAGTCTAGACATTACACCAGAGGAACAACATACCACTTTCTTGCACATAAGTTTAATAATATCTCGCATAAGAACTATTTCTTACGAGGCAATACCAACACAGCTATTTTTTTCTCTGGTTTCATTCGTACTAATCATAAATGATATATTATTATTTATAGATAGAATGTAAGCGAAAAATAAATTTTTCCAAGGATAATGCAGATTTATGTCAACACAGTATAAATGCTTGTGATAAACGGCATATTTAGTGAACAATCAAACGCGNAAGGATAATGCAGATTTATGTCAACACAGTATAAATGCTTGTGATAAACGGCATATTTAGTGAACAATCAAACGCGTCATACAAGGGGTAATTTTTCAAAGGTTTGATTGGAAAAGTAGGAAGAAACTGCGAATGGACCACATTGTTATTACAAAGCTGTGTCTGCACGGCGCGAATGCAAGAATCGAGGTGTAAGAATAGCGACTGGAAACCTGGCGCGTGCAGGACGGAAACCGTAGAAAGCGAATGAAGAGCCGCCGAGGGAAATCCTATTTCCAATTTGCATTATCGCCGGTACTTGCTCACGCTCGCGTTACAAGCCTGTCTCACCGCCGCTCTATGCTCTATAACCACGCGAGCCNTTATCGCCGGTACTTGCTCACGCTCGCGTTACAAGCCTGTCTCACCGCCGCTCTATGCTCTATAACCACGCGAGCCCGCTGTTCCGAGCTGGACATTTGGCTCCGCCTGGAGCTGGGGGCACAGCAGCCCGACCTACACGACACGACAGGCCGACACGTCGTCGGAGCTTGACGCAATTTCTATTCTATTCAGTGTTCACAATAACCCGACATTATCTGCCCGACAAGTGTGTTGGTCGGCTGTTGAAAATTCCTAAAACCGCAAGTTATTCTTATAATACCAAATATTTTTTTTTTATAACTCACGACAAAGTGGATTATTATTTTACTTTCGACAATATTGAAATTTATGACAGAAAAAAAAGGTATTGAAAAACAAACCGTAACGTTATTTTGGCGGAAAGTTTGTTTATTATTTACTACAGCAGGGAAATAAGCACGGATTTCTATTTTCTAACGTATCAAAATTTTTGCGCACCCCGACAAGCCCGACACGACACAATTATATCCTACTTTTGTCGGGCTGTCGGGGCGGTGATTTTGTTGGACTGACGTCAAAGTCATTGGTCGTTACTGAGATTTTGTTGTGTCGGGGTTGTCGTGTCGGATTGGTCGGGGTATTGTGACTCCAGCATGAGGCTGGTGGGGAGGCATTCATGCGCTGACACAGTCTTGTCTCTACTGCATCAGCCCTTGNTTGTGACTCCAGCATGAGGCTGGTGGGGAGGCATTCATGCGCTGACACAGTCTTGTCTCTACTGCATCAGCCCTTGCAGCTTGCGGCGTGTCTTCTTAGCTTCGTCACGGCAGTGCTCCAGCGTCCCGGCACATTGCCTCAGGGGATGGGGGCCGCGGTGGTGCAGTAGTCAGACTATTCACTCCCACCTAGGCGAACAGGGCTCCAATCCCGGCGGGTTCGGTCCCGGATATGTGCACGTGGGAATCGCGCCAGATGATGCCACTGGTCATAGGAGTTTCCTCAGTGATCTCCCATTTTACCCGCCCTTGAATTCCGGCGTCGCCCCGTGCTCACCTCACTGCACTCTCATTGGCTCTTACGGCTCGGCTTCCCCCTCTTGCAGAAATTATTCTTTTTCGTTTCAGAAATTCAGTTTCAGAGGTTTTATTGAAAATGTTAGATTATAGAAAATTTACAATTTACTAGTCGTTTAATACTTTCGTATCTTATTTGCAGTGTTGGTTATTTCCTGCTTGTAAAAAGGCAAGAACGTATTTATAAAGTATAAATATGTTCTCGAATTTTTACAACTAGCAGATAATACACAATGGAAATTAAGCACAGAAATATTAAACGGTTCGTAAAATATTAATATTCTATTAACGTACATTGTCAGTTATTACTACGACACGGTAATCCATAATTTCTGCAGAAGGGGCGACGCCCGGCCTTGAGATCCCGTTGTTAAGGCTGCTCTTCAACAAATAATTCATTATTTTACATTTGTGTGACATGCCAATCATCTTACAGACGTTATTTGTAAGTACTTTTTCCTGTCATGAAAATGTTTAAGTTGCGTAGTTTTTGCATTAAAGAATGTCGAAATAGCAATTTTAGTATTTTTGAGAAGTATAAATAAAATAAGAGAAAACATATACAGAAAGTTTAAAAAGGGTGACTGAAAGGTCATCTTTTAATTAATTTTAAAGCATGCCTAGTAAAATCGTTTACAATATATTATAAACTGCTACAAATGAAAAAATATGCAAAAATGTTCCTATTTTGAACACTTATTTTTTTTTCCTTCAAATATTGTGAATCCAATTTAAATAAGTCTTTAAATAACTCATGGTAAATGGGATTTATCTCATTTAGGTAGGTGAGTTAGTTATTGTTATTTGTAGGCCTACAACCCAAAACACCATATGGTCATTTTGACATGACATTATGCAAACATAAACCGGTGTAAATATTTTTATGATAGGAATGAGTAGTTACAGGCAACATCTAAAAGTTGAACATTCTTTCACATAAATATAAAATAATTAATTTTTTTTCCCAACAAGCACTTCTTAAGAGCCTTCCAAACCTTCTCCCCCCTTCCACCACCACCATCCACGTTCCATAGAATCCGTGATCGATAAGGCAGGCAGGTCTGGTAGAAAGTTCTCACCCCATTCTGCGAGGGAGAGTTCCGATTCTAAACTGTTACATTGTGTGGAGTGACACTGTTACAGGGTTTAACCCTCGGCAATTTCTTTCTTTTCTCCTTCACGATTCCTTTCTGTTGCTCAAAACTAATAATTTACCTTACATCTTTTCCACACACTTTGTTTCGTACTTAAATTCTCGTAAGCTTATTTATAGTCACTATGCCACCCGCCAGAGTATATGCAAGATTTTAATATAGATTTAAAGAAACAAATTTTTTCTTTAAATATACTTTGGATTAAGAAATTGGAAGCTTTTGCTGTGAGCCGAAGTATTATTTAATATACCTAGCCCCGTTATCTAACTGAAGCACTAGTATTGCCCCGAGACTCAGATAATTTAGCAATATCAAAGTGTTGCGAACTCAATAATGCTGTACCGGCTGTCCTTGAATGGCCATTTACACTGAGTATACGTTTATAACAGGGAAAATACGCTTTTCTGTTTCGTGGATTTTTCATGTTATGTAAGAAGTGNTTACACTGAGTATACGTTTATAACAGGGAAAATACGCTTTTCTGTTTCGTGGATTTTTCATGTTATGTAAGAAGTGTACATTTCACATATACACACGTAACATAAATAAATAAACAGAATTAGAGTCGATAAGTTTGAGCACCACACACGTGTTAAGATTTTGCATTATAACACAAGATGACGAGGAATACCGTCAGAACGTTGCTTATGTTGGTGATTACCAAAACCCAAGTAGACATTACATTGCTGGGAAGGTAAGTTGTAAACGTATTTAAAAGGGGACAAAAATAATTAAATTGTGTTAACTGTTATCGGAAGGTGATAACGCAGTTTGAGTTTACTGCAAGTCGTCAGAAACCAGCGAGCAGGAAAATGAGCGATACAGAAGCGGAAGTTGTGGCTTGATGTGAAGAAGTACGNCAAGTCGTCAGAAACCAGCGAGCAGGAAAATGAGCGATACAGAAGCGGAAGTTGTGGCTTGATGTGAAGAAGTACAGTCAAGTGTGGAAATTATAGGTATTGATTGAATTTACCGGTACCCAAACCACGCGAGCCTGACTTAGTGATCGAACCCCGACCGAAGCCGAGTACAGGGATGGGTTCCTCTTTGAGCAGAGAACATTCTCGGTCGTTGCTTTGTCTTGCTACACAAGATGCATGACCGACAGCCGCNTGGGTTCCTCTTTGAGCAGAGAACATTCTCGGTCGTTGCTTTGTCTTGCTACACAAGATGCATGACCGACAGCCGCAATAAATAGCTGCTACGTCACAATCAATAACGTGCCCATTATTCATTTTTAACAGCTGCATGTCTTTCGCTGGAAAATTTTTTTATGCAGAACGGCAGCCAACATTACAAATCTATTTCTCCCGTTTTTGCACCGAAATTACAAGTAAATTATGGCTGTAAGCACGCCAGGTCAAAATTTTCACATATTTCAGCTATTTGAAAAAAAATATTTTGTAGCTTAAATATTTAATTACGTAAAGAGTGAAATGAAGAATCGGGGACAGTACTTACTAATATTANAAAATATTTTGTAGCTTAAATATTTAATTACGTAAAGAGTGAAATGAAGAATCGGGGACAGTACTTACTAATATTAAAAAATTATCAACCAAACATATACTGCCGTTTCAGCCAAATAATCAGGTTATATTCAGAATGTCTCATCCTGATATAAGTGTCGGTTTAGGTCAACTGTGCNTTCAGAATGTCTCATCCTGATATAAGTGTCGGTTTAGGTCAACTGTGCACGTTTTCAGTTACAGCAACTCAGTTTTTATTCTGCATCAAATTTTGTTCGGCCAGTAACATATTCCGTAAAAACTGCATATATTTTTGCGCATATTTAAATTTTGGATAATAAAAAAAATCTCTCTTCTCTGCGGCTGCTGATGATTCCTCTGAGCAACGAAAGTTAACGTATTTATATATTTTAAATAAAACATTATTCCATGTTACGTACTAATATTTAATTACAATTTCACGGTATAGTTGTATTAGGCCTCCAAATGTTTGCCGGATCTGCAAGAGCAGACGCTTTGTAAGCTGGCAGATCTGAGCAGACCTAGACTGAGAGCAGAACACAACTTTGATTACACGTCCTCGTGATGAAGCCGCCATAGATGATAGAGAACTATTGAACTCCCCCGGTAAGGCAGCGCCATAGACAGGCGCGCATGTACGAGATCCTTTTGATGCCGGGATTAATTCCGAGGCAGCCAATCGCAGCTCGCGAGGCTTCTCCGGGAAGGTATACAGCCCGGGGATTAATTAGCGGCGGAAGATGGCCTCGTTTCGTGAAAATAATTCCCTTGATATGCGGGCGGGAACATCACTCTTTCTCTCTGCCTCTGAATAGCGCCTTTGAAGAGCGCGGATAAGCAACGTGCTGCACGATTTTGCTATACGGGTGGTCTAACGCACAACTTCAGGGGCAGAACATTGGCTACAAAACTTTGCAATCGTCAAAGAGCCCTGGATGTATAAAAAAACAAGTAAAAATATATTTTAAAACAAATTTATGCATTGAAATAAAAGAGTTTATGTAAATTTAATAAATTAATTTAAACACATGATGGAAATGAAACCATTAACTCAAATCATTGTGTAATATGGTATATAAATGTTCAAATAGAATACCACTAATTTTGAAATTCTTAATTCGGCTTAACTCAGTAAGTAGATAAAATAAATTCACAAACTGATTTAAAGCGAAATCGATTGGATGGAATCAAATAAATATTGAAATACCATACTGATCTTCATGCCGAAAGAAACACACACACTCCACAACATATTCGAAAACAATAAATCTCTAATGTCTTTAAAGTAGCCGCAAAGCGAACACCGAATAATAAAGGTAAAATAAGTAACGTATTGCTGGACCATCGCGTAAGAGAAATACTTAGATCATTTTGAACGAGAACACGCAGAGTAAAAAACAGGAACAGACCTGACGAGGTTCTAATATTAGATAAAAAAATGGTTGCCTGTAAAGTCGGTTTTACGGGCGAAGATTTTACGTGACAACGTAGTGCTGCGCGCGCGGCAGACCGATCATAGTTGAGTGGGAGAGAGACGCAAGGCATTCGGCGGGCCTCTCTCTCGTTCGGTGACTCATCGTAACGTTACCGAGCGTTACACTTTTTCATAAGTGACTCCCAGCCGCAACCTAATTTAAGACGTTGTCACGTCAAAAACACAATATCTGTCACTGCAACGAATATTCATTAAACATATTTTTTTAGTAATGCGAGAGCGTCTTTATTTATCAAGCGCGTTATTAATTTCCTTGTGGTTCGTCTAATTACATTTATTAATTGTAAAACTGCGACGCTAGCTCCACCGCGTCGTTCGTCTTTGGAATTGCTTCCATGCAAGGTGGCTTTCTCCTTGGCCGGCTCGGCTCCCCTCCTGTTTCCTCCCCTCATTTCCCTCCCTTGATTACCCCTCCTCGGTGACTCATCGTAACGTTACCGAGCGTTACACTTTTTCATAAGTGACTCCCAGCCCAACCTAATTTAAGACGTTGTCACGTCAAAAACAAATAACATTTATAACACAGTAAAAATAATTTGGAAACCACATAGAGCAAAATTCATCGTCCACATAGAAAAGTATCAAAGTTATGGGCATTTTTAATGCATTTATTAAGGTATATTAATAAAAAATTTTTTTTACAAAAAAAACCCTATTATTTAGCCACGCGTTATTGACCAGCGAATTAAATACGTCGCGATTAAAGGATTTGAAAACGTGAAACCGTATTTTCGAATTCTCATAGTTGTCGTTAGGTCACTCTACAGACGAGTATTTACATTTAGTTACAAATTTTTTTTCTCTGATAGATGCGTATTATAACGCGAGTTTCACAAACAGAAGCGGAAAAAGTACGGAATAAGTTGGTGCGGTTAACAAAGTCAGTAACAGAGATATCATTCTTTAAAACGCATAGCCAGACCAACATTCAAGCACATGCCCCAGTACGCCAGAGCAGTTAGATACGAATCTCACGGCTCGAGGAATGGCAGAACCGAGAAGGCCGCACTTCCCTCCCTCTAAAGGGATTATCTGGGATGAACAGGTGGACCGCCATAACCCTAGCTTGGCGGGGCAAGTGCGCTCCTCGGGTCCTGCCCACCTGGCGCGGACGGCGCTGAATCACCGGGATGCTGCGTTCCCGCTAATCTCTCTGTCCTCCGTCCCTTAATGAGTCCCGTACTACAAGCTCGAGGGCTGATACACATGCGCTTCCACGGAACTGCTCCAACTAGACTGCCACCACTAACCTAAGCCCAGCACACGTGAATCGCAAATCCTTGCTTCGCGTCGCTTTCATAACAGATGCAACCCCTTAACTTACTTGTTAACGTTTCGTTCCAGCTGTTGCAAAAGAGGAGATTTTCAGTCTGAGAATACAATACTGGAGAAGGAGACAAAGCAATTACAGAAGTACAACTAGCAACAAGTTCATTAATAGCAAAATTCTTCCAACATATAATATCTCTTGAATCAATTTGACTAAGATANTACAACTAGCAACAAGTTCATTAATAGCAAAATTCTTCCAACATATAATATCTCTTGAATCAATTTGACTAAGATAATTAACACCAGTCATTGTACTGTTGTGAGGATGTCTGTAGAAACCAACTTCATTTATGGTAACAACATACTAGATGGAACCCACATAAAGTATTTCTGTTGGTCTATCGCACGGACAACAACAAATAATACAATTCTGGTGAGCTAGCAGCAACCTACAGCGTTAACCAGTTAAGTACGCGGCCTTTGTTGTCGCTAGATTCTGACATTGTGCACCACTCACCACGATTTTGTAATATTTTGCAACACGTCTTACGTGAACAAGTACACTCGGAATAACATATTAAGGGGTTTTATGTATGGTTCCAGGTGTTGCAAATACGATATTTATGATGGTTGGTGTACTTTAAGCCGACACTGGAGTTGTTTCGTTGTTGACGATTAATAAGCTGTAGTTCCGCGTATAAAAAGTAAGAACCATTCACAATGTAGAATTGTTTAAAATTAGCTACTTCAGTCACGATGTAATTATCGAGGNGTATAAAAAGTAAGAACCATTCACAATGTAGAATTGTTTAAAATTAGCTACTTCAGTCACGATGTAATTATCGAGGAGCACCTCGACAAAACAACCGTGACTCGTAAACTCAGACGCCATTTACCTATAGAAAGAGACACGTGGTGTCCGTGAAAATCGACGCAGGTCGTACTTTGATATATTACGTGCATAAATGCAGTTTTCTTCNAAGAGACACGTGGTGTCCGTGAAAATCGACGCAGGTCGTACTTTGATATATTACGTGCATAAATGCAGTTTTCTTCTTTTGGTTATTATTGGCTGCGTGCCCTTGCGAGAAGAAATATTTGTACCTAACTAAGTCAACCAGAATTAGGTTACTCCTATACAAAACGTTGGTGTCACAGAGTACACTCTGGGAAATTATTCACGTATTTACCACATCAGTTTATACGTGTAGTGAGAAAACGTGGATGTTAATTTTTCCGTACATCCGTGAACGTGTTTATATATTTGCTCGGAAAATAGTCTCACGCCTGGGAAAGTTTGCACCTGTGTACAAAACTGANTCCGTGAACGTGTTTATATATTTGCTCGGAAAATAGTCTCACGCCTGGGAAAGTTTGCACCTGTGTACAAAACTGCCGCTAAACATTCCTTTGTTTGGAGTCTGATACGTGGTACATTTCCCATGCAATTTAGAGATCAAAAAACTCTCATTACAGTTTACGAGGTTTACTAGATTTGTTTACACTGCAGATAAGTAGAGAGAGACGAAATAGCGTGACGGTTCCTTGAATGTGGGCGTATCCATTCTCCGATTGGCGAGGTTCTGGGAACGGGGCCTCTCGTCTGATTGGCCACCGTATACTGCGGAAGGTCCCCTATTGGCTGGTCTGCGGACTGCCGGATAGGTCACGAGGCGCTGGTTGGCGAACGGCGTTCTGACTTGCTGCTGGCTAGTGGCGCCATTTTGCTGGCGTGTGCGACTTGAGTTCGCGGCACAAGCAGCTGTTTCAGCTCTGTATTCTTATGTACTCTGTATCTGTGATTCACGGATAGGCATTTAAGACACGCAGCCGCAAACTTCAAATGTTTAATGAAATTCCATCTCATTGCGTCAATTTTAAAAATTACTATTTCAAACAAAAACTATTCCACTATATAGCAATATTTTCTTAGAAAGAAGCGTTAAATTTTTTTTTAAATTTAGTTATCTTTAAAATTGACGCAATAAGAATGAATTTCGTGTAACATTGTTTCCCCATTTGAAGTTCTCAGCTGCCGCCTTGGCAGGCAGGGTCGTTAAAACCACCAGTTTGTGAAAACGTATCTGAGCTCAACTGTTGTGAAATACAACTAGACCGGAGCTCTTTCCGCGAAAATCGGGTGCTTATATATTTGTAGGGTGACCACTCCACAAGTGAGATATCGCGGCGTCCATAATCGAACGTATTTAAAAAAAAAAAGAACAACCCATACATTTTATATTTTAATTTCGCGTATTTCACGTGGTTGGTAAAATATGATTTTACGTTATGCGCAGGCGAAACACACAACTTTTTAAGTTTCTAAAGTGAATTTTGGCCTATGTACAAGAACAACGTACTTTCAAAATTTGGCTAAAAAAAACAGTTTTTCACAGGAGATCATGGTTATTTCCAACTTTTCTGAAGCTCTGCTAAATTTCTACTTCCAGGATATTCCTCCATCTCATGCAGACAAAGTTGAACTAAGTCCAGAAAATCACACCAGAGGGACGACGCACAGAATTCGTGAGCACTCACTTTAATAATGTTTTGCATAAGAATTATCTCTTGCGAGTCATTACCAACACATCTTTTTTCTGTCTTTTTTTTAAAAATTGATATTGATTGTAAATGAAATATTGTGATTTATAGACAGAATATAAATAACAGTTCAATTGAACTAAAAATAAGGTTATTTTGTGTGAACAGTATTAGAAAACGCTCGTGATACTTGGCATATTCAGGAGACAACCAAACACGNAAATAAGGTTATTTTGTGTGAACAGTATTAGAAAACGCTCGTGATACTTGGCATATTCAGGAGACAACCAAACACGCCATATAAGGGGTGTTATTTAAAAGGTTTGATTCAAAAAGTGCGAAGAAACTGTGAATAGACTACAGCTGGGTTCCACTACATAAAACACGTTTCAAAGTTATTTAATTAACAGTTCAAAGATTAATTAATTATTTGTTTATTTATCAGTAAAATAGCCAGAACGTAGAAAAACCTTAAACATTATTTCTCTGAGATTGGGTCACACGTGGGTGCGTTCTTTTTCGCGTAGCTACGTCCAGTTTCTGTCGGCGGTTATGACTCTAGTGGAGCAGACGGGGGTGAGAGCAGACACATCTGCGCTTCTCTGGCGAGGTTCCAAATGGGCAGCATCCCGCGGTCCGGTCTGGTCCATCTGGCGTTGCGAGCTGAAGGCAAGCGAAGAGCAGACGTGCACGGCGACAGTCGCTCCATATTCGCAGCGGTGATCCCCTGCACGGGAATGGCGGACACAGGGCTAGGGCAAGACACACTGCCCAACCCCCCTACTCCTTTACAGTTTCACGAGGAGCGAGTTACCCACTTAACCCATTCCGACCAAGTGTATGTTGTACATAGGGGCAGTGATATTTCGCGAAAAGATTTCAAGACAAGATACAGTCCAAAGCACTGTAGGGTCGTCCAGTTTCTCTGATTGGCTAAAAAATGTTTTGGCCCGTGTTAACCGTTTGCGCACGAATCACGAAGGTTCTGTGTCGGAGTTACTTAGTCCTGAGTGGCTTGGTAAAAGACGGNGCGAAAGGATTTCGAGACAAGACACAGTCCAAAGCACTGTAGGGTAGTCCAGTTTCTTTGATTGGCTAGAAAATGTTTTGACCCATGTTAACCGTTTGCGCACGAATCACGAAGGTTCAGTGTCGGAGTTACTTAGTCCTGAGTGGCTTGGTAAAAGACGGACACGGCACCAGCAGCCAATGCAGGTATAACAACAGCTGAGGCGTGTATATAGTATTGAAGTCTACTGTGTGTTCCGATTATTACGTGAAAAGTCACTGGCCCTAAGTTATACGTTACGCACGTGTGGGAAATTTTTCGTCTGTACTGCACACTGCGAAGCTCAATGACCAGTGATCTTACCTGCAGGTAAATTATTCGCAAACCGTCTTACTGGTCTAGGACATAATTGGTTCATATTACTTTAGCCGAACGTATAGCCTGCAGATCATTGGCTGTGATAATGAAAAAAGTGCTCTGTAGACTTAAGTACAGCACGCCTCATAATATTTTTTGTTTGTAACACCTGAAACCGTAAATTAAAGTGGGCTTGAAAGGGTTTAAATGCGCACAGAATGAAACCAGCGCTCAATAAAGGAAATTCTTTACACGCGCAGGAGAAACAGTTTGTTGTTGAGACAATCACATGAATTCGCAAACAGCTTTTGCCAATAATACAGTAAGCAGAGCATACGTTCAAAGGGAGAGAACTGCAATTACTGTCTCCCCCCTCCCCTCATCCTGGAGATTGGCGCTATTCCGTCATGAAATTAGAGAAATCAAAACTCGTCTAATGACAAACAATTTATTAATATGAATATGACTTTTCTCACGAAATGAAAACGGAAAATATGTTATGAACGTTCGTGGAACCGAAACGAACATGAAAAATTATTTCATAAGAGCTCATTTTTAACGAAAGATTAACGCATTTCATAACACTTTAGCAAGTTATTCATTATGACACATTCGTTGCAAAACCAAACCAAAATGGAGAATATGGAGTATTTACAACATATATTTCAATTTCCGGTTCATGTAGTTATTTCAGTTGTAAAATAATATAAACAAAGATGATTTAAAGACAAAAATTTCCTTTGCTGGTGTACTACTGTAAATTAACATTTATTTAACACCCGAATATTCATTGGAATCGAGGATTTTAGTTTCGTTATAACTCTCAGCAACTTGATTTCTTACCGAAAAGAAATTGCACGTTGAAGTTTGTAGTTTTCGTTTCGGTATACCGAATATTTGCACAACGCTATAAATAACTTTGTCAAATTCCGGTAGCCCTAGTATTATGTAACTATGGAGATTTAAAGAGCCAGCGAGGTATACCTACTTAGGCAGGAACAACAAGCAGGTGTCTTAACGTTACATATATTATAGTATTTACCGCGCCACATGTGACCCCCTCCCCCAATTCAGAATCCTGTCTTCGTTACTGCATACATTAAACTTGGTTTATAATTTCAATGAAGGATCATGCCAGTACAAGCACAGTTGTAGATTGGAACTAGCTTTTTTATGCGACAACTGAAAGCATTAATTAACTTGCTGCTGAAGAAGGTGGCGCAGTGGTAGTAATTATCAGAAGGTAATCAATAATTAATACCTAACTCCCTTTTATAAATAAATAAAGGTACTGTGTTGATGTTAAGAGCCACCCAAATTTACCCACTCTTGACAAAAAGACATTCCTCAATCCTGGCGAGGTATTGTTCACAGACAGTGGGTTTGTCCATCCCATAATTTATCATGTTGGCACACGCTAATGACCGGAAATATATTCCTGCTTTGTATTTAATTCCTTCATAAAACATGATTTACTTTTTAAGGTAATCCAGACATGCAAAGTGACTACGTATATGTTTATAATTTATACTGATTACTACTGCATTAAAAAAAAAGTAATTTTCTAACCTTAATATAGTTTTCACAGATTTATTCAATACACTGAATGTTCTTGTTTATTCGGAAATTTTTATTTTGCTATTTTATTTAATAAAACTAATGTTCATTTTAAAAGTTATATAACTAAACATTAATTGAAATTATTGTAGTATTTAAACAATTAATTAAATTTTGAAATTAAAAAAACTTAATATTACACAATTGAGTTTTACATAAATATTTTAAGGAAATTATTACGAAATATAACTTCCTTGTAGAATTATAAAATTCCAAAATATATCACTACTTTAAACTTAAGAGTAAGGAATGGAAAATTTCGCGAGATCATTTTAGAACAATAAAGACTTTAAACATTTATGTATTTCTGTTGTTTATGCAATTTGATCACGTTCGATGAGACACACCCAGGCGAACTCTGAGCCGATAACAGACCTGCAAGGAAACAGGCATCGAGTCCCATGCCACCTGGTCTGAGGTGAAACTGGCTGCACACTGGGGCAGCAGACAACGAACAGAAAGCCGAGGCTTGGGAATACGTAGGAACGTGGAGGCTAGCGTACAAGTTGTTCAGAACGCGACATTTTAATGTCCCTACTGAAAAGTAAAAAAAATTCTGGGGAGAACTTCCCGTATCCCTACTTTGTAGGCGGCTCTTGGTGGCACAGCCTTGTGATGAAGGCTGCGCAAGCATATAATGCTGGGTCGTGAGTAACCTAGTGGCTCAGGAATCCCGGTCTCACATTTCTTGAGTATTTGTGTGTGGCCCGAAGAAAAAAAAACTAATTGACTAGTCCTAAACTGTTGATGTCACTTGCTCTCTTTTTTTGTGTTGCAGTTACTTATTTCCTCGTCCACTGCACCAGTGCGCTATCGAGGGTGGCTTTATTGATTGACGTGGCGGGCGCAGGGAGACCAGGTTATCCCGTCGCCGAACTCAGACTTCCCCCGGGAGAAAGTCCTGACTCGAACGTACGACGAGCCGCGCGAGTAAGTAAGAGGGATGAAAAAAACTGGCGCTTCGCAGGCGTGTGCGGCTGGGATATCTCAGTTGGACCATGTTAGTAGATGTAGTACGGTGTTTCTGCGCCAACGAGAATGTACGATTCCGAAACAGCCAGCATCAACCGGGCCCACGGGCGTCAGCAGGAGGGAGCAAGGGGAGCGTTTACCCACCCTGTAAACAGGATTATTTTGATAAAATTTGAGACATCCTTTGAAACAATCGTTTATAAATTAATAAGTGTTTGTAACCGTTCTCGTAACTAAGTGAAAGAACAGTATTACTTTTCTGTATGTTTGTTTGTTTTCTATATAATGCTGCACCCTTAGACCACAGAGTAAACAAGAGTACAGATTTGAAATATCTTGTTATTTATTGAACTCCAGTCGCATACACCACCAGAATGATGTCACTAGCCAGCAACATGTCAGAACTCCGTTCGCCAATCAGCGCATGGTGACTTACTTGCCAGCCAGTAGCACGACCAGTAGGGTACATTTCGCAGCACATGGCAGCCAATCAGACACAGGGCTCCCCACAACTAATCAGATGATGAGTTCACCCACGTCAAAGGAACTGCCAAGTAATTTCGTCTCTGCGTATTTATTTACTCTGAGGTTCGACCGATCTGGACCAAATTCGGCAGAGATACACTTAAGTACACACAAAATGACGGTGTGTGCCAGAATGGGCTCCAGCCAACATTGCGCCTGAAACCCCTGAAACTGGGTCGTTTATCTCTCGTTGTCACCTGACTCCAGAGCAAACCCGGGTAGTTCTGCAAGTCCCTGCTTGGATGAATAACTGGGTTATACCTGTAGGGTAATTTGGGGCAAGAGTCCACACGAGGCAAGTGTCCTATGACGTCGTAGTTATCGCAGTCGCCGTTAGATAGCATCAACGGTCATATGTTATATTTTCGAAATGATTCCCACGCATTGGACACGCCTGGTTGCCCGCTGCCGCCATTAATGGAGGCGCGGTCTCAACTATCTGTTTGGAGTGACGTTTGACGTAATTTGTTTGTGTTGAAGAAGTGTCTGCACAACTGCAAGTAATTAATGTTGTCAAAGAATATGTACATTTACGTAAAAAGTATGTTTTTGCTTGTATTTATATGAGAGTGTAATTTTATTCATGCAAATGTAAAATGTAGTTGGCGAATTACAATTTTTCGGTTTGTTGGAGCAAGTTTCCTGGGGCAAAAGTCCGCACAAACCATTATGAGGAGCATTTCCTCTCAACACCAAACATTATTAAAACATTTTAAAACATTTATTTAATGTGTGCAGAACTAATACTGTTCGATGGTTTGNCTCAACACCAAACATTATTAAAACATTTTAAAACATTTATTTAATGTGTGCAGAACTAATACTGTTCGATGGTTTGGCAGAAATAAACGTTAGATATATGTCATATTATAAGTAAAATAAAATGCCGTGGTTTACAGAAGGAAACAAATATGTTGGTTAAATCAATATTATCAGACTTATAGAAGTAGTCTGTTGGCAACAGTTTTATACGATAAAAGTAATTAAACAGTAATATAATACCAACATATTTTAGTGAAATAATACACCAAAGTGAAACCGTATTCTGCAAATGAATGTAGTAAATGAATGCCAGCTCATGCAGGCAGATGCAAAACGCAATTTCAGATTGCTAATTTGTTCCAACTGGCTTATTAAAAGACAGCTACGACTGGAATTGCAGTCAAAGGCTTTCAGGCATGTGGCATACTGCCAATTATATTTTTTCTGAAGATGACTTTCTTCGNACTGGAATTGCAGTCAAAGGCTTTCAGGCATGTGGCATACTGCCAATTATATTTTTTCTGAAGATGACTTTCTTCGAACTGAAATTACTGGCAGGCCTCTTCCAAATAATAATGACAGTTAATCGTCTCCTATTTAGTAACCGTACTAATAANAACTGAAATTACTGGCAGGCCTCTTCCAAATAATAATGACAGTTAATCGTCTCCTATTTAGTAACCGTACTAATAATAAGAGTGGAGAATAACAGCTTGCTTCTACTTCGTAGAAAATTTCAAAATTTGAGAAAACTACTGTCACAAACGTTCCGGTTAGGCCTACTGAAAATGGCCATTAAATGTTTGTGAAGAGTTTGCTGCAGGTAGCTCTACTGAAATATCCTCCAAATGCTTATCTTAGGAATGTTTCCACTGCTGTAAAGTGTTCTCTCTACTCAGAAATAATTAGGCCCTTCCCAAAAGCTAGTCATCCACAAAAGAGGCTCAGAGATCTAAAACTGTCTGAAACACTCACATCGTCACCATATGCTAAAATGCCTATATTACAAAGTGAAATAGAAATATGCCTAACCGAAAGTAAAGGACCGTAATCAGTAGGCTTGAACTCCAACTGCGTTGGAGCAGAACGCATATTGACATTAGATGTCAAGTAAAGCATTGCAAGCTGTGGAAAGATGTGGTGGATGTGGTGCAATGTACGAAGAGACTCCACCTGTGGACTGGAATGAAGATCATGGTGGGAGGAACCCTGTACTGTATGGGAAAGGGCTTTTTCAAATGTAATAGATGCCAATTGGACTCTTACCCCATTGCAATAGGATTCTTGCCCCACACGTGGGGTAATTTTCCTAACATGCAGTCTTTGGTTCTATTTGTATTGTAAGTTTTCACAAATGAAATAAATTTAAGTTGTTATATATAATTATCCACATTGCATTGTCGTAGACTATACGCGTGGTTATATGTGAAATAAAACATTGCAACAGACATAATCGACTACTGTTTTCTTAAGCNTGTCGTAGACTATACGCGTGGTTATATGTGAAATAAAACATTGCAACAGACATAATCGACTACTGTTTTCTTAAGCACTGCTTCTTGCCCCACATTACCCTATTTCTATAATTTTAGTTTGATAATTGTTTGTTATTTTGTATTTAATATAATATTGCACTATTATATTTAAACAAACTAATTTATATTCGTGACACGTCATGGATGCTTGTTGCATTTATTTTGCGTGAAACGCAGTTGTAAGTCTCACACTCCTGTGAAGGAAACTTATTCTGATTCCCACGCCCTTGAAAAAAAGTGTTGGTGGCGCCCATGACTGGGCTAGTCGAAACTTCCTTCTGTCCAGGTTCCTCTCGAGAAACTGGACGTAGTGGTCCACAAGGTCTTCTCAGTCTCCTTTCTTCTCACCGGCACAGAGAACTTCAGGATTCAGGCGTGGAGACTCCAGCCAACCCGGCGCTGGAATGCCTTGCACAGAGAGTGAAATAAACATTCTTAAACGAAACTATTAAGCGTGCGTCCAACTTGCTGATCTACGAGAAGAACACACTTCAGAGGAGGGCCGATGGATGAGTGCTTTCGAGATGCCAGGCACTTTAGAAACATAATTTCAGGGTACTCCAAAATGGCTAAGAACAGCTTTTTCAAAGTGTTGTATCATAAAATACACACATCAGATACATACAAGACTACTCAAGGGCCCTGCAGTGAACCTTATTACAATCTTACCACCAATACAATAACAGAGCGACCGCAGAAAGTCCCATAGGCACAAGCAGCGCGACTGGTACACCGCACGTCAGTTCAGAGGCCTGCGCTTAGCGGCGATGGCGGACTCGATGCACGTGGCAGTGTCGCCCTTATCGCTCCCGCGCCTCTCGGTCTCAAGCGCGGGGAAGAGCTCCAGGTGGGCGGGAGCCCCTGGGAGCCGACGAGGGCGAAGCGAGGCGAGAATGGGGGATCGCGGGAATGCGAAACCCGCCGACCAGCGGCATCGTCCGCACGCGACAGTCCGGGGGTGACCCCGCCGGGAATGGAACCCGGTCGGCCTTGGTGGAAGGCGGGTGGTCCGACCACGACACCGCCTTAGTTCGCTAGCGTGCGCGACATCGTCCAGCGAGTTCTCGACGCAGACGCCGGAAGTGGACGCCTCGCGCACAGAGAAGAACATCCGCGGCCGTCATGCCGAGACACACAATGACGTGCCAGTCGTGAATATCGACGGCATTCATTATTCCGTACGCGACCCACGTCAGAGTGCTCGACAAGCGAAATGGCGTGTCGTTGCACCGCGGTCGTCTCGACAACATGATTGGCCCTCGGGCAAAGTGGCTCACTTATTACCCCTCCTCCCCCCGAAACAGCGTTACCAACCTATGGGCTGTTCACGGTAAAATGAGCACTTTGGGAAGCCCTGCTTAAGATGCATGCACATGGTGTTTTCATCCACAATATGTACAATAAACGTTTCCAGGGTCTTAACCACTTTATTCATGCATCGGCCAAGTGAAACTATGAAATTATCAGAAAAATAAAAAAATTACAAATTTACTATTTCTTACGATTATATGCATTAAAATCAGAAATAAAAATAAATCGTCCAGTATTTAGAAATGTTTAACGAACACTCTTAATCAAGGTTAAGACATGGAACTACTTTCCTTCCGTCATTACCAACTTAACTGGGCACATCTCGGTCAGTGTGCCCTTTTAAAATATATGCAAAGGGCGGTAGTAACGTTTTTCAAAGGTTGAGTTCAGTAGTTCTGAATAATCCGTGAATAGTTTGTAAATACCTTAAAGTCAGTTACACGTGTTCGGAAATTCGGCTATTAATAACTAAGTTAAGATATGCTCCTTACCTAAAGAATTTGGTCACTATTATTTATAATACAATAATAATTTTTATTGCTAAATGCAAATGCCAAACACTTACTCATAAATTATTTAGGCACGCATAGTTAATTATTATGCAAAAAAATTTAAGTCTTGTTCAAAACATTGCGAATATACTATGTTACCATACCGTGAGAAAATTCTTCTTAAAAAAATAAAGAGTGAGAACATTTTATTTGAAATACTAGAGTGTTAGTGTATGTTTCAATAGGGAAAAAAAATTTAATTACGGGAAATTTTCTTGACATCGAACGTCAAATCCGCTACATTTTGATATTTAGCTACTCTCATTCTGCGACAGCTATATGACGTAAAATTACGCTGCATGTAGCTGAATTCGGCTACGGTTGGCAACACTCATGTAACTAAACAAAATAAGGAGTGGAAAATTTTCACAAAAGAACTGTAAGCCAGGAACCAAACTTCACTACTAGCATAATTAGGTTCGGTTAGTTTATAACTTCCTCTTTTAGAGACACTGCTCGAACAATCTTATTATTGCTAAATCTGTTAGGTTGTAGGATATTTCTGTTGTGTGGTAAGAACAGAGTCTCACAATACTTATGAAAATTTTTCAGAATTCTCCGTAAAATTTCAACGGAACGGAACAGAACAGAACATTTTCGTAAATTTTATAGTCGGTATTTCTGCACTTCTTGGTTGAAAAATAAAAGAGGTTGAGAAAGCGAGTTGCTAAAGGTTGTATATTGACTGGGCGGACGCTGGAAAGTCCGTTGCCAGTCGCTGAATGGCGAACGGTGTTCCGCCATGTTGCCAGCCAGTGACGCCATGTGGCTCGCGTGGAGAGGCTCGAGTCGCAGTATGGGTTCTCACTGATACTGCGACCAAGTGCTTTGCTCTAGGAAACACACGACCACGTCAAGATACAGACGCGAACAGGACTAAGGGGCCGTAGTTGGGCAGCGGATAGAGCGACCGGCTCCCCCCACCAAGGCGAAACGGGTTCGGATCCCAGTGGGGTAGTTTCAGGATTTTTCGCACTTCGGGATCGTGCTGGACGACGCCGCTGGTCGGCGGGGGTTTTTTCGGAAGTCTCCCGTTTCCACCACCCTTGCATTCCGGCGCTGCTCCATACCCACCACGCTTCACCCTCATCGCCTTTAAAGACTCCGATTTTAAAATCTGCCCATTTTTCTTTACTCACTCACTCACTTTAATAGGTGTTAAACAAGAAAAAAAAAATTTTTGAAACTTGTAAATAACTTATTCAATTTGTATCGGTTTCACTTATGTCTGTATAAATAAACTTATTATTGCCTGAATGAAAATAAAAGAAAATTGGAGAGTAAAATTTTGTCTCCTATTTTACAGAAATTTAACAAGAAATTTTTGTTCTAGTGGTAATGAAAAAGTAAACCAGTATGTGTAGCTTATCAAAATATAATAATCCACAATACACGACATGCTATAAGTAGTTCTTATATTGTGTCAGCGGGTAAATATTTATGCAACTTATAAATAATAATTGAGCTACCGGTTCATGATATATCAAACAATTTTCTGTAGTCCCTACACTAGGTGTTTCAAAAATTTCCAATGGTTAAATTTATTATAATAAATACATTAGAGCTACACATGAGCTGACTAACTGCCAAAGAAAACTCGGAACAATGCATCAACTCAACAACTAAAACAGTCGATAACTTAAAGCAAGTACGTGAAATAGAGAAATTCAGCCACGAGCCTGTAATTTATCTGTGCGGTAATGCATCGGCATGTTTAAAAACTATGCATAATGAGCAACGATAGGCTAGGAACACTAAGGATTTGAAGTGGATAGCAGTTGAAACAGATAATGGCCCATTTATTTTAGCCCATGGTTCCGCACTCTTTACGGCTCTGTGAACATAACACCTCTTTTTGAGCCTAAACTGGATAACAGCCGCATTCACGAGCGTGTAAAAAACTCGAAGCATAGGCAATCACCGGCAAATTAGCAGCACTGCAATATAACGTAGCGAGATGAGCGTGTACTAAAGATGGGGTGGACAGATCTGTGTCTTCTGCACATGCACCCAACATTGACCTACCTCACACCAATACAACCGTCAAAGTCACATGCTCAACACCGATGAACGCGTTTGTTTATATCATAATTTTCAAAAGACAAGCGATTAAACTTAAAAAACAAATTTAACAGTTTGAATTTAATCTAATTGAATTAAAAATTGCTCAGAGAGGCAGTTCAAAGCACTTGGTTACCAAGCAGTGTTGTAACGTCAAACCCTGTCCACGTGGTTGATGACAGTCTTACTGGAAGACGAGCAGTCTAATGCTGGGACTCGGAGAGTGGCTACAGAGCCACTTGGGCGCGCACTCTATCCCATTTTATTTCTGCGGAGATAAGATGTGTGTGCGTGGTTGTGAAAAGGGGTAGCGCAGACAAGTTGCGATGACAA